>PVJO010014544.1:0-47985 GCA_004026905.1 Hystrix cristata | reverse complement strand
CTTGACTCTTAGCCAAGGCCTGCAAGCCTTGCTTCCAGAATACTTTCTGTGCATGGAGAGGCTGCCTCTCTGCCTCGCTGCTCTGCAGAAGGAGCTCTCCCCTGAGTGCTCAGGAGGGGGGTTAGGTTACTGGGCTCCGGAAGTGGCCTGGCTGCGAGAGCTCCTGGCCCCCTGCTGAATGAAGCCCCCTCAGCCTCCTCCACCGGAAGCCTGCTGTCTGTAGGCTGAACATGACATGGTGTCAGGTGGACAGAACCTCAGAGGTGTCTGGGTGTGCGCGCGCGCGTGCGTGCGTGCGTGCGTGTGTGTGTGTGTGTGTGTATCTCCTAAAAGCAGTTAGGTTGTAACATCCATTCTCAGCAGCAGTATGTTGCTGGGCAGTGGCGGCGGGAGCTGTCCAGAGTGCTGGCCGAGTGCGTAGTAGGAAGTGCCCAGGATAAAAAATTTCAACAATCGGCGCCCCAAGCGAGGAGCACCCGTACCAGCCACATCGTGTCTTCATGGCCAAGGCAAAGGACCTCTGGGGCCCTCTGGGACCACTGTTCCCGAGTCCGTGGAAGGATAGATGGTGGCATGGATTGTGTCAGGCCCCCAGCCGGTGTCTACTTGGTGCTCTCAGAAACAAGGGGCCAATGACATTTCAAGATAGGTAGCCAGCAGGTATGACTACCTATGCATATAATAACACGCGAAGTGCCATTATAAAGCAGAAGCTACAAAAGAAATTAGAAGACTTGGACAAAAACGCACTAATATTTTTAACATACCACACTTAGCAGGAGGTGGATCAATTGGGTAAGAACCTAACAACATAATAAGGAAGGTATTATGGACACACACACACACACACACACACACATATGTATAGATGTGTACATTTATGCCAAAATAATTAGCACTTCCCTTCTCAAGTGCACATGGAACATTTATAAACATTGATCATATATTGGATCACAGAGTGATCCAGTAAGTTCCGTAAAGTAGAGATATTACAAATGGTATTTTCAGACCACAGAACACTGAAAACTGGACACTATTAACAAATACAAAAAGGCCCAATCAAAAAGTCTTTCTGGTAACTTTTGGACAAAAGAGAGAAAACAAATTAAAAAGAAATAATGATTATGAAAACACTTCATATCAGAATTTATGAGATACATTTAAAGCAGTAATGAGAGGAAAGTTCTCTTTCCTACCTACTTTTATTAATGAATCAAAAAATGAAAATAAATGAACTAGATTCCCAGCTCCAAAAACTTAAGGGAAAAAACAAAACGCAAATAAAAAGAAATTACAGGAAAGAAAATAGTAAGGATAAAATCAAGAAAAAAGGTGAAGAACAGAAGAACCATAGATCTAAATAATAATCCTAAAATCTAGTTTTTGAAAACATTGACAAAATGGGCAAAAATATCTTACTAATAGTCAAAAATTGAGAAAGCACAAATATAAAATAAAGATTAATATGGAAGACATAACCACTAAACAAAAATAAATTTGAAACGTCATAACATTATTTTTCAAAACTCTATAAAATATGAAAATTAGTTAAAATACAGAGTCATTTCAATATTAGAAGCTCAAGTCAATTTTAATACAAGGTCTAGGGCATTTGTGGTGAACATTTGGCATGTGGGCTGTTTGTGTCATTGAAAGCTCTAAAAGGTTCACCATCACTGGGCTAGGGAAAGCCACTAGGGAATTACCATGAAAAAGCACAAGGCCAGAATAGTTCCCGTGTGGGAATTCTTCAAAATTTTTGAAGACTAGATATTTCCCAGTCTTTCTGAATTGTTTTAGGGTACTGAAAATACAGGAACGCATCATAACTCTTTTTTGATGGTGAGTATTTTATTGGTATGTGAATCTGGAAAAGGAAATACATACATGAAATTATAGAACAATATCATTTATAAATATTGAGGTAAAACTACCAAACAAATTTATCATAAACTAACTCCAACTCCATGTTAAGAAGTCAGTGCACTACGACTAAACAGTGTTTTATTTTTTCCAGGAAGGCAAGGCTGGGTCAACTTGAGGAACTCTATTTAATATAGTACACGTATAATAGTTCTGAGGATAAAGACCACACAGTTACCTTCACAGACCATCTTCATGACCACGCCTGAGTTATAACTAAAGAAAATAGGAATGGGTGAATACTTTCTTAACATGATCAAGTATTTTATGTGCTTGAATCCTACAGTCAGGATTTTTTTTGATGGAAAAATACTAGAAACCTTTTCACTGGGATTTGATTCAGCACAAGGACGCTCATGACCTCCACTGCTGTCCCACAATGGTTCTGGTGGTTTTAGCAGCTAGGTAAGTCAGTTAGGGACATGGATACGAGCAAACGAGAATCGCAACTATATCCCTTGGCACATATATGATGGTGTGCTGAGAAACCCCCGTGGAGTCTTTGATAAAAGTAAATTGAACAACAGACAAACTCACGAAGGAAGCAGGATAAAATACAGAACTCATGGCTTTCTTATATACGGGTAACAAACAGAGGGTGCAATTGCAACGAAGAAGATAAAATATTCAGGAATAAACTTGGGTAAAGTCCATATAAGGAAAGCTTTTAGTCCTTCTAGAAGGTGCAAGAGTAGTCAAGCAAATAGGCATTCCTGGGTCTTGGAAAGTTGATTTAACATCAAACAAAGACTGTGCCAAGTTAATTGATTGCTGTAGCATAGTTGCAGAGCATTTTTACAGAGCTAGGTGAAGAGTACTTAAATTCATATAAAGAACAAGCATGCAATAACTATGAAAATCCTGGAAAATAAAAGTTACTAGGGGGAGTAGCTGCACCAGGCATGAAAAGGAACTAAGAACCTCTGTAATAAAGTGTGATGCTGGTGCACAAATGCACAAACTAGCAGGAGAATGGAATAGCAAGTCCAGAAACAGACCCGCCGACACAGGCAAGTTTCATACATGATAAAGGTGGCATCTCAGGTGACTGGAGCAGACCTGAACTTTTTAGTAGATAGTGCTGGGACAATCAGGCAACCCTTTGGAAAAAGAATGAACCCATAACACACCACACACAAAAATAAACTTCAAATAGATCTGAGATCTAAATACAAAATGTGAAATCATAAACGTACTAGAAGAAAACACAGGTGATTTTTTTCTGTAATACGAGGGTAGCAAAAGGTTTTCTAATTATGATTCAAAATCCAGATGTAGGAAAAGATTGATAAATTTGATTACAAGGAACAATTTTGATATGACAAAACCTCCCACCATTGTAAGCCTACTGAAAATTAAAAGACTGTGTAAGAAAATGTTTCCAATATACATTAGATGTAAAGAGTTAATATCCCTGATAAAGAACTGTTAAGATTGAAGAGGGGAGGTCTGGCAGAAAAATGGGCAGAAGGTGTGACAGATAATCCACATAAAGAATATACAGATAGCCTTGAAACATAGGAAAATGTGTTCAGCTTCACTTGTAATTAGAGAAATGCAAATGAAAACAAACCTGAGATATCATTTTTCACCCGTCAGATTGGCAAGAATTACAAAGCTTGACAAGACATCAGTTGGCAGATTGTGAGGAGATGGCAGCCTCATGTGTTGCGGAGGGGAATGCAAATGGGCATGGACCTTTGAAGGGAAATTTGGCAATATTTACCTCAACTACCTGTGTGTTTACATTTTAACACAGAAATTCCATGTCTAGGAACTAACCCTGAGCACGTACATCAAAAGTGTGAAATGCCCATGCACTGTTATTCATTGCAAAGTTACTGGTCATTCCCAATAAGAATGCTTCTTTATTTTGATGTAGTTACATCATGATAAACAGGCCATAAGTTGAAAAAACTGTATTTGGAAATGCATCTAATGCAGATGGCTTACGAACATCCCAGCTGAGCAGGACAGTGATGCATGTGGAGCATCAGTTGTTCCCATCGCGATCCTGTGGCTGCTCACTGCTGTGTCCCAGCATCGCAAAAGGGGATTCTACTGTGTATCGCTAGCTCTGGAAGAGGCCACAATGCGGAATTTGACATCCAGTTTCTACTACATGCATGCACTTCTCCATTGTAAAATTAGAAATTACAATTCTGAAATTATTTATATTCAAGATTGAAGAAATATGTAGATGTGCTGTGAGTAACAGCAGCTGGAAGACCGCCCTCAGTCCCGTGGAGCTGGATTGGAACCTGAGGCATGAGTGTGAGAGTGCGCGCGCACGCGCGTGCGCACACACACACACACACACACACACACGGATCCAGAGCTAGATGTGCATGTGTTGATGGGGTCCAGGAGCAGTGATATCCCAGTAGCAAACCTAGCGCCTGGCTCTTGTTTTCTAAATAACTCCCCACTGACAGGTTCCAGGGCCTTTGAGAGAGAGCGCTAATTCCAGGGTAGGACAGAGAAAGTACAAGTAAGCTTGGAACCGTTTGGAACAGAAAGGACACCAGTGCTCATGGAGATGTGGTACAAGACACCAGAACAGGCTCCTACCGGTCAAATCTGGGGTAACTGAACACCAAAATTAATTTAAATAAGGGGGCAGGAAGGAGAAGTGTGCGTATCACAGATTGACAATGTAGAAGAAATTTATGTAAGTCTCAAATTTCCTGTCTACAAAAGTTTAACTGATTTCAAAGAGGAAATTCTGATTTCACAATGAAGAAATATGGCAGACACTCCTTTAATCGAGTAATGAGGGCGCATGTCTCTAGGACAGACGTCTTGTGGCAGGACGTGTCACTGTGGCCGCGATAGTCCTGGCCAGAGCGTGCATGAGTCGCAGGACGAGGAGACAGCAGACAAACTCAAATCAAGGGACTTCTATAAAATAATTGGCCTGGACTCTGAGAAAAACGTCAAGGTCGTGAAAGAAAAAATTAAGGAGACAAAAGACACAAAAAACTAGATGTTAGTATGATGCTGGCTCCGATCCTGGACCACACAAGCTTGTGTTCTTCCTTTTGCTGTAGCCAACGTTGGAGAACAGCTGGTGACATAGGAGATCCATAGACTTGACTGTAGTGCAGTGTTGATGTTAGTGTTCTGAGTTGTAGGAGATGCACAGGGAAGGGGCACTGGGCCCTCTCCATCAGCTTGGAAACTGTGTGGCGCGCGCGCGTGTGTGTGTGTGTGTGTGTGCGCGTGTGTGTGTGCCTGGAGAAAGGAAAGGAGAGGAGAGAGGAGATGGGGCAGGGGCAGAAAGGGAAAGAAAGCAAATGAAATATTAACATCAGGGGAATCTGGGTGAAGGATATACAAGAATTATTTGTACTATTTCTGCAAATTTTTATGTCTTAAAAGTGTTTCAGAATGAAAGTCGATATAAAGGGGGTGTAGTATAACATCCTGTGTAGTTGTGGATTAACTGCTAGTGCCGGGACTCGGCTGTAGGAATCACCAAAGGAAGGTCAGCACGCTGATGCTCGAGGGCGCCTCTGATGCTGGGTCCGAGGCTGTGGGGACATCCCTTGTGGTTGGGGGGTGGGTGGACACACAGCAAGAGCCCGGAGCTGAGAATCGGTGGGGGGGGGGCTGGGTCCTGTTGCCTGTGTCTGCAGTCATTGTGTAAGCTCTCATTCTTCCAGCAGAGCTTCCTTCCCTCACATTTAATTTATTCACTCACCTGGTTTACTAAAAATAATGTTCCAGGCAGGCCTTTATTCCTTGCACTGTAGGTTGGGGGAGAGAGATCTGCACAACAGGAAAGCAGTTTCCAACAGGCCTGCGACAGGTACAGACTTCCTGGTTGGATGCAGTGAGTCTCCCTGGAAGAGTACAGTTCAGGCACCTTCTTGGCAGGGTGAAATTCCCTGAGAAGTGCTGTTCGGGAGTCCTCTTGGTGGTGTGTGTGCCAGAGACTCCCTGGAGGGGTGTAATTCAGAGCACAGTCTCCTTGGTGGGGTGTAATTCAGAACCTTACGAGTAGGAGTAATTCAGTCTCCTTGGTGGGTGTAAGTCAGACGCTCCCCGATGGGCTGTCATACAGTCTCCTTGGTGGGGCGTAATTGGGAATCTTCCTTGGGGGTGTGAGTCAGAGTCTCCTGGTGGGTGTAATTCAGGAGACTTCCTGATGGAGTGCATTGGAAGCGTTCCTCGTCAGTATAATTCACAGTCTCCCTGGTGGAGTGTCATTTGGAGTCTGCCGTGGAGGGTGTAATTCCAAGTCTCCTGGTGGGTGTGATCCAGGTGTCTGCCGGTGGAGTATAACTCTCAGTCTCCCTGGTGGGGAGTCATGGGACTCTCCCATGGGGTGGGGTCTAGCGTCTCCCTAGGAGTTAATGCTTACTTGGTCTGGAGGAGTGGGGTGCTCGCTGGGAGGAGGGGAGTAGAGGACGGGGAGCCACACTCTGGGGGACCCTGTCCATGACAGCTTGGGGAGTGATGGGGGTCCAGGTGCGAGGGCCACTGGCATTGGAGCTGAGATTGAAAATGACTCTGGGCTTTGAGGAGGGGAGTGTGGGCCAGGGCCGTGGTTCCAGGTCCCAGGATCTTGATGAGGGCTTTGGTCTGTGGGAAGATAAGGGAAATGAAGATAATATGTTGCGTGACCCCGCGGTGGGAAGCTGCCAACCCCTCTTTGTTGGGAAGGACTATCTTTTATGTCCCAGCTCATTTTTTTAAACACAAAATACACCTTCTTTTATGAAATAATATTGAAAGCAGATGGCATTTTAAAAATCTTCTTACTTAGCAGGATAAAAAGTTGTCAATCCTATATTTGTCTCTCCATTAAGTTTTTTAAAACTGGATTATAAAATCTAAACAGCTGGGGACCTAGGCATTCTAGAATTCCTGAATAAAGTTTCATGGCGCTTTCCAGTTTAAAAATATATACGATTTTAAAAAGTTACATAATTTTAACCATCGGGAAAATGATAGAGAATAAGAGGAACATCCGTTCACCTGCCCTCTGGATTCCAGCAAAGCCCCTCCTTCCATGTACCAGCCTTCACTGTTTTTCCCAATTCCATTTTCACTGCTGCTCTCCCCCCTCCAGCCCCTGCCTGAGGGAGAGCCCCCGGCCAGAGCTCACCTGGATGGAGCTCATGGCGAAGGGACTTTTGGGGTAGGCATAATATATACATTACACCCCATTTTAACCATTTCCAAGTGTTCAATTCGGTGGCCTTGAGTACATTCCCACAGTCGTACAGCCATTACCACCAGTCATTGGTGGATCTTTTTTGTTTTCCAAAATTAAAACTCTATGTATTAAACATTTTGTGTGACTCTTCCTCCCACCCCTGGTGACCATCATTACACTTCTCATCCCTGTGAATCTGCCCACTTTAGTTACTTCCTGTAAGTGGAATCATACAGTATTTTCCCCTTTGGGTCTGGCTTACTTCTCTTAGCTTGATGCCTTCAGTATTTATCTATGTTGTAGCCTATCTCAAAATGTTCTTTCTTTTTAAGGCAGAGAAACATTTCAGGTAGAATTACATTTATTTATCTATTCACCTATCAGTGAACATCTTGAACATCTGTTTCTACCTTTCGGCTATTGTGAATAATCCTGCTATGAACATTGGTGTACATACTCCCTGCTTTGATTTCTTTTGGATACATATGTGAAAGTGAAATTGCTGGGTTCATGGTAAGTCCATGTTTAATTTTTCAAGGAACTGCGTATTATCCTCCATAGTAGCCACAGTATTTTACAGTCTTGCCTGTGACACCTCCGTGTCCCTGTTCCACATCCGTGCCAACACTTGTCATCTGTTTTTTGTGATAACAGCCGTCCTTGAGGGTATAAGGTAGTATCAAGCCATTGCACTTGAAGTGTTACATTTTCATCACCAGGTAATATGCAAACACGACCTCTTTTCCACCCTAATCCCATCTCGTCTTTGGTTCCTCACTTCCTCCATCTCACTTAACTGTTGTCAACTTGCGCCCAGGGTCATGCAGAGTCCTTTCTGCATGGTTTTTCAAGAGAAGAATGCTGGAGAAAAGTTACATGTCCATCGGCCAGGGAAAGGTTAAACAATGTGTGTCACACACAGATCCTGAAATGCCAGCAGCAGAGAAGAAGAATGAATTATGTCTGTAAGCACTGGCATTGAAGGAGGCCCCTGATTTATTAGTAAGTAGAAAAAGCAAACCATGGAATAGCATTCGAAGAGCTACATATTGGATAGCTATGTAAGTGTACATGCATTATATGTGATGTATAGTAAATGCAATGGAAGATATTCTTATACCTGTGTAATAATACATGTAATGCAAATATAGATAAGCACACACATAGAAAATTCTGGAAAAATATGCATGTGGTTGGTGACTGTGGTTATTTCTGAGAGGGAGACTGAGGTTGGTGTAGGGACAGTTCAGTTTTTACTGGTGATACTCAGTCATTTTCTTCATCCCTGAGTGACAATACCTGACACCCACAACCTAAAGGAGGATGGGTTCATTTTGGCTTGAAGTTGGTTGGCTGGCTCCGAGGCGGGTGGCACAGCAGAGGGGCGCAGAGGAGAGTTACTCCCCGCACAGTAAACAGGAAGCAGAGAGAGAGTGAAGGGAGGGAGTGGGGGAGGGAGAAAGACCCTTCTAGGCCACCCATAGCCTCCTCCAATCAGATGCCACCTCCTAACATCACATTTAGCCCTAAACTCATCATAGTGCACCGATGTGCACCATGCCTCGGTGATCCAGTCACCTCCCTGAAGCCCCATCTATGAGTGTACCAGGCTTTGGGGGGAACATCTGGATCTAAACCATAACATCCTTCCAGTATATTAGATTTATAATTTAAAAAATTGAAGCAAACAAATAATAAACCTTTTGTGCATGTTATAAAACACAAGTTCTTCATCACAGCACTACATGTTTTCTAGATACACATAGTGGTAATAATGTGATCCAAATGGTTACTGGCAGGTAGGCCCCACTCCAAGCACTTTAAGTAACTCATTAACCACAGCAAATCACACTATGAAGAAGATTGTCCAAGTTTTGTCCATGAGGAAATAAGTTCCAAGAGCTGAACTCACCACCTAAAGTCACACAGCCGGTAGACAGTGTGTACTTAGATCTCGTTAATGACAAGACTTTTTTCTTCTAGACAGATACATTAGTAATTTTTAAAAATACGGATCTTAGCTTCTGATTTGTCTTTAAAAATAATGAGATGTCACAGACTCTGCAAGACTCAAAGACTATCAAGGTCTGGCATTTGGTTTGTTTGGTTTAATCTGAACACATCTCTGTGTTAAGAGCCCTTGGACGTGGGAAGGATGCCAGGAGCCTGTCAGCAGTCTTGATCAGACATGAAGGGCTCTGTGTTTCTATTTTAGACAAAAAGAATTAGGAGGTAGGACGCCTTGTAGCTTTGCTCTGGATCCTCGCTGTGAATGGAGGCTTGGCAGATTGTCCCGACGTTAACGCGAGGTCTCAGACTCTGGATAGACACGCCACTCTCCCACCTTTGGTGTAAGCTGTCCTGACGTCCCAGGCGCCGGAGTGGTGCCCACCCTGCGTGGGCCAGCCGGAATCAGTGCTGCTTCTTCACGCATCATCCTTCTCTCTGGAGCAGGCTTTCCCGGTGGCTCCCGCCCTTCTGCACCTGAGCAAACAGGTTCCACAACAAAGACTTCTGAGTGCCTCGTTTCGTGAAACCCTTAAAACTGTTAAATTAATAAAATCAGCTTAACAGAACCCTGATTAGTTCGAAATTGCTTTAAATTTGGTCATTAAGTTTCAGGGAACATGCAATTTTCTCCACATCTGGTACAGCTGCGAGGCATGTGGGATGAGGACAGAATTGGCAGTAACAAAAGCAGAGGACGCGGGGATACGCTTTGTCATTGACGGTTTCTGCACCGCCAGTTCACAACCCTCAGGAATCTGCTTCCTGGTGAGGCATTAGGCTGTGCATCATTTCTCTGGGAATGTCCTCTTCCTGTGGTGGGAAGGGTGGTGCAGATCGCCTAGGGGTGCAGGGAGCTGGTTCACTTCCCGAGAGCTGGGACCTCGCCCACTCATCGGCCATGGCTTCTGCCTCCATGCCCTGAGATCTCTGTCTATGAAATGGGCTTGTGCCCACAATGTGTCCTTCCTTCACCTGGCTAGGATGGTGGTCAGGGAGCAAACAGTGGTATCTTTTGCTAGAAAATCTGTAATGTCACATATCTGACAATCTTCTCACCTCCTCAGCTCCTGGGTCCTTCCTTGGCTCTCCTGGTTGGAGTTCCAGGATCAGCTGTGAGACCCTGACACCAAAGTTGGATGTGTGGGAGCTCCAGCACCTTCCTCTGTACCTTCCTCCATGGGAAGGCCATGCTTCAACTAGCCCGGTGGCTGACCTGGTGCTGTATGCATGGGTGTCTGTCCTGGCCAAGGGCCACAGTCTTGGCCTTGGGCTGGGGCAGCACTGCTCAGCTCTCCCTGGGTGGCTGCAACCTCCAGGAGTCATAGGTGACCTCCTGCAGGAACTTGGCAACGCTCTGTGGGTGAGAGGGGCACCATGTGGAAAGAAGTGCCTGGGGCATCAGTCGAAGATGCCTGGGCAGAGCCAAGGTCAGTGGTGACTCGGGAGGGGCTGCCCATGTTTGTGGCCACAGCTGACCACGGAGATGGGTGCCACATGCTGGGCAGTGACTGCAGCCGTGAGGACCAGGCCCTATGTCACCCTTGCTGGGCACAGTGCTCCCAGCGCTCAGGACTCCGGTGTCTTTACAACGCAGTAAAGCCACGAGACCTGTAGCCTCCATTTTACAGATGAAGAAGCCAGGCAGAGAGGGCTGTGTGACTTACCCAAGGTGCCATGGAAGACTAGCATTAGGACCCAGGTGTGCAGAGCAAGGGTGGATCCTGAAGAGCAAGAGAAGAGGACTCGGGTGGTGTGTTCTTCTGCGGGGACACGCGGGCCTAGACACCCGCCTCAGGCTCACGCGGACACCAGTGCTCTCTGAGGAGACTGGCATGTTCTTTGGGCCTTTAAGAAGAGCCGTTTGCTCCAGAGAGCACCATATTTCAGGTCACAAGTCTCCTGGGATGGCCAATACCACCTGCAATTTACGGTACTAAGGTAGTGTCCAGCGGCTCATTATGTCTGCTCCCAAACCCTGTCCACGAGTCTGATGACTACAGATAGGTTCCACCTGACGTCAGCTGCTGGAGGCGGAGACACAAGGGGGTGAGGGACACAGGCCCTGGAGTCAGAATCATTGCGCCTGTGTGCACCCACATGAGTGGGAGGGACAAACTGGGTGGCACGCGCCAGGCAGGTGCTTCCCAGTGCAGAGATCCAGGGCTGTGACATCCTGAGTGTGCCACAGGTGAATGACGCAGTGCGAGCCCTTCAAGGCCAGAATCCCACGGGAAGCCTTGGAGGAGAGTATGAGGCCTAGAAAATGGTTTTCTCTGGGTGTCCTTCAGGTGCTGGGGTGGATTTTACAGCAGAGGCTGGTGGCCAGAAGCTGTCGCCAGCTGTGGTTTTCAATTAATGTCTCCCACAATATCTTAGGCTGAAATGACAGGGCCCTGGAAGATAGCAACAGAAGAAGTGGTACCTGGTATCTCTGTATCCTTCGTGCCCCTGTAGCCCATCTCGGAGATACCCTGGCAGGCCACCTGAATGCGAGCACAGCCATGCCTGCAACCTGAATTTAAAAGATACATTTAAAAAACAGAATCGCACCTAGTCATAGGAAGTTTTTTAGCTTATGAAATTGAGGTTTTTAGAAGCATACTGTGAACACCAAGGACAAACGCTTTGACCAGGTTCCTTCTCTCTACAGTCCCTTCTCTTGTCAACATCCAGCCAACGTATAGCTGCTTTTTTTTAGGTATTTTGGTTTTCAAAACAGCTCCATCCTCTAAAATCATGGCAAAATTTTCTCGCTGACTTTTTAAATATTTCCTAGTTTTCTTAAAGGCCAGAGCTTCAAGTGCAGTTGGGAAAGATCTCTACAGAGGATATATTTGGACAGGTATTGACTATAATAAACTATATTTAAATATTTATATGGGGAATTATTTTTTTTATGGTGCTGTTCTCTAAATCATTGAATAAGGTCCTATCATTTCTCCAAGAGATATATGAGCACTGTCTTTCAGCATATAGATCATTTTTGCCTTTGAAAGATGTCTCAACTTAAAAATGATTTCTACAGATGCTCTTTTACATACATTTGTTATTGTGGTGAGCATTATATCCTTCTGTCTTCCAGCAGGGCTTGCAAGATTTCTTCTGAAAACAGCACTTTATTTGTAGGAAGCCGAGAGAGGAGAGGGCAAGGGGTAGTGTGGATAGATCCCACTCGCCGGTGCTGGGCTGTGAGCTGAGGCTCCACTGTCCAGCCCAACTCGTTCCCGCTACCCCTGCAGCACTTGCAGTAGGGAGAATGGGCTGGCTCCTCTCCCCTCTCAGAGCCTCAGAGTCCTGAGATTTTTATTTA
Organism: Hystrix cristata; assembly: GCA_004026905.1. NCBI lineage: Eukaryota > Metazoa > Chordata > Mammalia > Rodentia > Hystricidae > Hystrix > Hystrix cristata. The sequence continues at coordinate 35,578 of PVJO010014544.1, read as the reverse complement.
ACACGGTGTGTCCAAGCCCTCTGGCAGTTTGGAGAGCTCTTTCTATCCCTGGGAGTTATCTAGGTAACAATCATTTGTTTTTGAGATTGATTCCTATAAAGAGAATATTAGGCCTCTCATGGACTAAAACGTGGCATAGCGTCTGACTTCAGAACAGGACACTGCCCCCTGGCTAGGTGGCAGGTTTTGTGGCAAAAACAAACACACACAGACACACAAACACACAAACCAACCAACTACCTGGCCCCAGAAATGGTGGAGGTTTGCCGTGGCCCAGCGCTTGGAGGAGAAGGGTAGGTCAGGTGGTCATCGGTGCCGTCACTTCCTGGCACGTGGCTGGCTTCCACTTCCTGTGCCTTTGGATATTTGGGGCAACCACGTCCCTCACAGTGGCTGGAGACGTGTGAGTGGAAGTGACATGTGCACTTTGAGGCACAGATTGTCAGGGTCAGACTGTCATTTGCTGCGCTCCTTTTTTCCACACTGGCAGTTTCTGAAGCAGGTGTGCAGCTGAACCTCTTTCCTGTGGCTCCCCGCAGGGCCACAGGCCTCAGGGCTCCCGCCGACCCCAAGTGAGAACTGGACCCTCCTCGCCACTGTAGCCCAGTTGAGCAGCACTGCTGACATAGGCAGCTGGGTAGGGGGATTGAGTCTGATGAGGGATGCGAAAGCTCTTCTGTCCTACCGGACACACTCACACTGTCCAGGGTCCTGATGGTTTGGGGATAGCTGTTCACAAGGGAGGCTGGCTTGCTGATTCGCTAGTATACAGCCAAGTTGCAAAGGGAAGGATGAAAGGGGCTCAGAGTGAAGGATGCAGGGAGAAAGGGGGATGAGGAGGGGAAAGGGAAGAGGAGGGGGAGGGAAGGGAGTAGGGAGAGGGAGAGGACCACAGACATGCTCTAGGGAAGCCCATGGGCCTGTTCCCACCCAGCTCCCACTCGAGAGCGGACAGAGATGTGGCCGGGCTCAACATTGCTGGAGGAAATCATTCTAGCCGGGCTTCAGGGTGCTAACAGATTTCCGAGTGATTTATACGAAAACAGTTTAAAGCGTTTACTAGCTGTAAGGACTAATTTCCAATAAATCAGACAGGATTCCCTTGGGAACTAGAAATAAATGAGGGCAAAAGAAATTGCTAAGGGTTGTTGAGCAATAAAGAGATGGGTTCTAGATATCTTAAAATGATATTTAAATGGACAAAGTTGATTTAACTGTCTTTTTTCATGTCTAGGAGTAAGATTTAAGTCTACAGCATGTCATTATAACTAGGAATTTATTCACCAAGAGACTTTCAGCATTTCACACACATTCCACTGAATGGTAATTTTAATATTCCAGTTTCAGTCCTAAACTGTAATGAAAAGGCATTAATTGCTTGGTCCTTGCAAAAATGTTTCTAGAAAAAGTTCAAATTTTGTCCATAAGGCAGAATTTTCGTTATATAGTTTTAGTTTATTCTTTTTCTAATTAAAAATTTTAAATGAATATTTTATTATTTTCAAGCTCACAAGGACTTAGTGTGCACTTACTGGTCATCTGGCCATGTGCCGTGAGCTTGGAGAACACAGAAGAGAGAACGTACATCTCCTGGCCTCCAGAAGTGGGCGTTTCCTGGGCGGATGAAGTGGCAACACCGCGCCACCCCTGCAGCTGCTGTGCAAGGGAGGAAGCCAGTGCAGCTTCAGGAGGGCGGGATGGGACAGAGGGGCAGGAATCACAAGCTAGGTGTGGCCAGCCTGCTAGAGGGCTGCTTCCCCTGGGCAGTGCCAAGCTGAGGCCAGAGCTGCACACAGGAAGGCACTCGTGGGTTTGCAGAGGCAAGGAGCGGCCCCACCGTCTGGCTGCTCAGGAGGCGGCTTGGTTCTGTCTTTCCTAGGCAGTGTCTGGCTGCACTTCCCGAGACACCCTGGCTCACGGCTTTGGGGACATGAGGGGTGCTGGCATCCTTTGGGGCCCGGCACATGGGGTCCTCCTGGGGGAGTGAGGACAAGGAGGTGAGAAGGGACACTGGCATATTGGCTCTCTGTGCCCCACTTGTCCCCTTGCCATCTCCGCGGCTCCTCCCAAACCCTGGGGCCTTTTGGTCTCCATAGTCATGGAGGAGAGGATGGATCTGAGAGGTTGACTGTCCTGACTGAGCTTGCTTAGTGGGCAGGTGGCGAGTGGTCCTTGAGGCTGGCCTGTGGCATGACAGCACGCCACAGCCTTCCCGGGCAGCAGGGACGGCCTATCTTCTGGGCAAGGCCCGGAGAGCAGGGTGGCCACAGCCGGGATAGATTCAAGTCTGTGACCCCCACTGTGGCCCCTGCCTGGTGCATTCGCAGAGCTGTGTGCGCAGGTGCTGACCTTGAACGCAGGCCCCTCACCGTTGGCTCCGTAGGGACCCAGCTCCCATGCTGATGCTGGCTCTCCCAGGAGGCGTGCACTTTGAGTGGTACCCGGGGCCTGCTCAGGAGGCAGCACTGACTGGTCTGCACCCAGGGCCCCCCGGGGCTGTGGCGGCTGCATCGGAGAAGGCTCAGGGATATGTTCCTTCGGTGGCTTCCCTTCGCTTAGAAGCTCTGATGGCTGAGAAGTCCCCACACCACTCTGGAATCGCTGCCATAGGGTCTGTCACTCAGCCCGAGGGCCCTTCCGGCTTCAAGTTCAGTATCCACCAGAGCCACATGCAGGCCCCTCGCGGCCCTGGGCCTTGCTTTGCTCTGGGCGGGGCTGTCTCTCCCGACACCCATAGCCTTCCTCCTTCCTTACTCTCTTTGTGCAAAGCCTCCTTCCTGCCAAGACTTTTCCTTGACCACTGTGGTTGAAATTGGAGCCCATCTGGGGTTCTCACCCCACCTTGACCCTTCTCCTCCTTTGCACTCACTACCAGTTGAGTGGTGGTTTTACTTGTTATGTTTGTCTCCCTGCCCCTCCCACAGGACAGAGATTTTTGCTCCCCCTTCTCCGTCTTTGCCGCAGGGTGCAAGTTCCTTATCCACTGATTCTCCCCTTCTGGGCTGCCTTCCCAGGGCCCGCGCTCCAGCCCTGTCCTGACTCAGCTTCCAACGCAGTGCTTGCTGCTGTGCCTTCGAAGGCCTCTTCCACCTGACCTTGGAAAGAAGAGGAGGTTAGGACAGTGGGCGTCCGTGCCCAGCCAAGGCGAAGCATCTGCCCATGCCAGGCGGCCCTCTCTACCCTTTCCATCGAGTGACCTCTTCTTTCCCACTAGTGGATGGTGGGCAGATACTGTCGGCCACAGGATAAAAATTTAAATTAGCAACAACAAACCCCTCACCCATCACCCAAGTCCTTTTATCCTGAAATAGTCTAGATAGGAAAAACATAATAATGATAAAGTGGATATCCCCCTAACCCCCCGGGTTGGGAAACAAGACAGTATATTGTTTGTATAGTGTATACTGCACTCCACCCTCCCACAGATAACCACGCCTCCCAAGTAACCCCCCACTATGTTTCTACAGAAATACTGCTGGAGAGATGAGAATCAATTTACGTTTTGGAACTTTACTTAAGTGACATTGTACTGCAAACCTGCTCTTCTAAATAAAGAAAAAAATTATTTAAAACAAGTTTGGGACATTGAAAGTCTCAAAAAATAATGTCTCATTTGCTTGCCATTCACCAGATTTCATAGTTGGTTCATGTCTTACTATGTATCAGTGGTGGTGAACCTGTGGCGCACGTGCTACAGTGGATATGAAGAGTCTCGTCAGCCTGCAAGCCGGGTTGCCCCAGCATCGCCCCAGCATCGCCCCAGCAGCAGAGCATTGGATATTCAGGTTTAATTGTAGTGCTGGCACTGTGATAAATAAGTGGGTTTTGGGTTGCAATTTGGGCACTTGGTCTCTCAAAAGTTTGCTATCACTGCTGTGTGCTTAATTACTCTGTCTCTCCCCCATCTCTGTCTCTTACTCTCTCTATTATAGCTGAATATACTCAGCACCCCCTACCCCCACTATTGGTAATAGCATTTTCTGTGGCTTCAGTTCCCAGAAGTCAACCGTAGTCCAAAAACATTAAGTAGAACATTCTGGAAATGAACAATTTATGTTTTCAAGCGCATGGCATTCCAGGTATCTGGGTGATGATAGCTTGTTCATCATGTCCCCACCAGGGATGCACATCATCCCTTTGTCCCGTATATCCTCTTTGTATACACTACTGGCTTGGATGTCGCTTCATAGCCATCTTGTTTATCAGACTGACCGTTTCGGTATCACAGGCTTTGGGTTCAAGTCACCCATATTCTACTTAATAACGGCCCCAAAGCTCAGAGTAGTCAGGCTGGCAATTCAGAGAGAAGAGCTGCCCGTGCAGGAAAATGGGTGTTCTCCATGGACACATGGGGTTTAGTACCAACAGGCATCCATTGGGGTCCTGGAACAAACATATCCCCAGGGAAAAGGGGCGCTGCTGTGTGTATGAACCAGTGCAGAGTTAAATAAAAGTTACTGTGTCACATTGTAACTTTCTTCTGAAACATTTGAGAATACATTGAAAACATACTGCTCTTCAGTTTCTTAAGACCAAGGACATTCTTGTACTTAATTTCAGTACAAAGAGCAGAAACAGGAAATTAACATACAGATGCAAGGCTATTATGTGATCCTCATGCTTTCTAGAAATCTCAATGATTGTCCCATTAGTGTTCTTTATAGCAAGAGAAAAACAAGTGATTGTTTGGATTTGGGCCCAGGATCTGATCCAGGATCACAGATTGCATGTAGTTGTTCAGTCTCTTTGGTCTCTTAATCCTGAGCAGTTTGGGGGGCTTTGTTTTTCTTTTTTAAATTTAACATTTTTGAAGAGGACCGGTGCTTCGTAAAAGGCTCCTGATCTGGTTTGTGTAACATTTCCTCATGGTTAGATTGGGTTACTCAGTGTTGTACAAACTGCCACAGAAGTAACGTTATGTCCCTCTGGGGACATGGAATCAGGAGGTACCTGGATCTATTGTTCTATCTGGGTGCCTTTTATTTCTTTCTCTTGGCTCATTCTCTGGCTAGAACTTCTAGTACAATGTTGGACAGAAGTAGTGAGAGTGGATGTCCTTGTTTTGTTTCAGACAAGGGGCAAGAAGCCACCCAGCCATTCATCATTAAATATGATGTAAGCTGTGGGAGGTTTTGTAGATGCCTTTTATCAGCTGAAGAGTTCTCTTCTAGTTGAAGGCTTTTATCATGAAAGTGTCCCCAAATGCTTGAATGTCCTCAAATGCTTTGTGTGTGCCTATTCAGATTATCTCATACTTTTTAATAGTCTTTTGATTAATATGATGTGTTACTTAGATAAATATCACCTACCAAACCAGCCTTGAATTCCTGGAATAAGTATCACTTGGTCATGGTTGATGGTTCTTTTTCTATGTTGCTGAATTCAGTTTGCTAGTTTTTCTTTTTTCTTTCTTTCTCTTTTTTTTTTTTTTTTTGAAGATTTCTGTATATGAATTCACATTTATAGGAGGTTCAGGTAAACATTTCTCGTGATGTTTTTGTTTGGTTTGGGTATCAAGGTAATACTGGTATCACAAAATGAATTGGGAAATAATCCATTCTCTTAAATTTTTAAGGAGTTGTAAAATTAATACTAATCATTCTTTAAATGTTTTGTAGAGTTTAGTGGTGAAGCTATCTGGGCCTGGGATTTTCTTCGTGGGTAGTTTTTTGATTATTAATTCAATCTCTTCACTTGTTATGGCTATATACAGATCGTTTCTCCTGAGTCAGTTTTATTTCTTTTAATTAAATTTTACTGTGTATATTCAAGGTATGTAACATAATGTTATGGGAGATATATGTGTGTGTGTGTGTGTGTGTGTGTGTGTGTGCGCGCGCAAATTAACATATCCATCAGCTCACACAGTTGCTAATCTGTGCATGCATGTGTGTGCATGCATGTGTGTGCATGTATATGTGTGTGCATGCGTATGTGTGTTGCAGGAACAGCTAAAATCTACTGTATCCCTTTAGCATGAATCCCATATAGTGTACAATTTTATCACCTGTGGTCCACATGTTGTATATTAGATCTCTAGATTTGTGGGATTTGTTCATCCCACGGACTGCTACCTTGTGCCCTCTGGTCTCTAACCTTCCCATTTCCTCCCCACTGCCCACCTCTGGTAACTACTGTTTCCTTCTCTATCTCTGTACATTTGAATTCTTCCAGGTTCTATGTAAAAGTGAGATCATATTATATCTTTATTCCTGTGACTGGCTTCTTTCATTTAGAGTCATGACCCCCTCATCCGGGTCGTGGTGAATGACCAGATCTCATTCTATTTTCAGGGCTAATACTCTGCTGTTTATTTTACCACACTCCCTTTATTCATTAGTGGGTGCTTAGGTTGTTTCCATATCTTGGCTATTCGGAATAATGCTACCTTAAAGATGACAGTGCAGATGTCTTTGTGGGGCAGTGATTGGTCGGCCAGACGGTAGATCGTCTACAGAATCCTCCAGACCTTCCCACAGCATCTGTACATTCTGTTGTTCTTTGTGTAGAGGGTTCTAGAGACGTCTGTTCAATGAGTTGGTTAGTAGGATTGTTCAAGTCTTCATTTCCCTGTCAATATTCTATTTATTTTACTCGTTCTGCAAAGTGGAATATTGATGTCTCCGGGGCTGTTGTTGGATTGTCCATCTCTGTCTGTTTTTTCATGGTTTGGGTGGTTTGTTATTAGACACACGTATGTTTATGGTGTCTTCTGGATGGCCTGGTTGTTTTATCACTACAAAAGGTCCTTGTTTATATCCAGCAACATTATTTGCTTTAAAGTCTACCTTGTCTGATATTAGTGTAGCCACTCTCACATTTTTGTGCTTGCTTGGTGTGTGACATATTTCCCATCCTTTTGCTTTCATTCTCTTTGCACTTTTGAATCTAAAGTGTGTCTTCAGGCAAAAGGTTTTTCCTTTTATGTAGTCGTAGTTCTCAATCTTCTCTCTTGCTGCATTTGTATATTTAAGTCATAGTGAAAGAACCTTTACCTAGACCTAAATTGTGTGGGAATTCAGCCACACTTCCTTCTAGTACTTGAATAGTTTCTTTTCTTACACTGGCATTTTTGATCCAGTTGGTATTTATGGTTGTGTTTAGTGTGAGGTATGGATCTAATTTGATCTTTTCCCAAATTGTTAGCCGGTTGTCCTAGCAACTTTATGAAAAAGTCCCTGCTTGCCTGGTGATTTGAGAGCTACCTTTCTCGTAGGACAAGTTTCCAAATGTGGTTGGGTGGACACTAGGAATCCTCTCCGCCTCTTCTTGTTCATTCACGTTGCACACGCTGTTTTCATACGGAGTCTTTGTGTGTTCCCGGCGTCTGGTGGAGACTGGGCCCCACTGGGGCTTTTCTTGCTCCTCGTTTTCCAGGCTATTCTTGAGGTTTATTTCCCCACATGCTCTTTAGTATGGACTTCCTTAGCTCTATAGAATTGTGTTACATTTACAAATTAACTCCTGGAGAACCGACATCCTTGAGATCTTTAGTTGTCTCATCCAATAGCAACTTACCTCTTTCCATTTGCTCAGAGGTACTTCTGTGCTGTGTATTGGTTCTGGAAAGTTTCTTCATAGAGGTTTTGCCTGTATATCACTAAATTTAATTCCTAAATATTTCATCTTTGTGGCTTTTGTAAACGGGATTTCTTTATGCTGCTGGTTTCTGAATATCACTTTTGTATTCTGCTACCTCACTGATCCTTCTTTGTGTGAGCTATAAATGTGAGTTTTTCCAGTATATCTTCACAAGATTTTCCTTGTGCATGCTGGTAACTTTTTTTAATTTAATTCAGGGCAGTATACTGTTGCACTGTGTGAGCATAACACAGTATATCTATCTAGTCATATGCAGATGGTGTTTAAATTGTTTGCTATTTGTTGAAATTGTCAGATGGTTTTCAAAGTGGTTATATCAGTTCTCACGCCTTCTATATTTTGTGAGTCCTTGTTGCTTCACATTTTGGCCGATATACTTATTTCTAAATCTTAAATTTTTCTTTTTTTTTTTTTTTTTTGGTGCTGGGGATTGAACTCAGGCCCTTGTGCTTGCCAGACAAGCACTCTAATCAGTGAGCTGAATCTCCAGCCCCGCAACTCTTACATTTTGAGGGGTAGCAAATGATAGAGAAACATGGTTTTTAATAACCATTCTTAAGTTCTTGATTTCTAAATTCTGACCTACCCGGTCCCTCCCTGTGGATCACGTGTCTCTACTGTCTGTCCCTCTCGCATCTGGCCACTCATAGGACGGGCACTGTGCTGACTCTCGCGTAGCACCCTGAGGTGAAAGGCGCCGCAAGAAGGGTGAGGTGTGCTCTTTACGAGATGTGTAGTGTCCATCTTGGGGACAGGCCTCCTGTCTTTGCAGACTTATTTGCATTTATAACTGGGTGACAATTTGTATCTGACACTTTGCTAGGCTCAGTACAGGGTTTAGTGACAAAGAAGACCCAGTTCCCAGCCTCTAGGGGCTTTAAGCCAGGGAAGAGAAGATGTGTGCACCTTGGAGGGTGCCGCTGGACGATGGCAATAAGAGCCAAGAGGGTGCCAGCTCCAGGCTGCTGATGTTGGCATAGCAGTCTACATAACATGAATGTAAAAGGAGAAGGGCACACCTCCACCGGATATTATATTACAAATTCAGGAGGAAGAGCTCTCATTGAATTTTTTCTACTTGTCTTATGCGGGTTAAATTCATCCTTGTAAAAATGTATACAGCATCACAAAAAAATCCATTCTCTCTCTCCAACCTGCGCTATCAACAACTTAAATTCCACCTTGAGCTGTGCTCCAACTCTGGTGGATGGGTCTGGGATCAGTCCTCTTCCTAAGTGTGCGAACGTCGTGAGCCTGTGTCCTGAGTCCAGTGTCTGATCCGATCGTGACCTGCCACTGGGTACCGGTTATGGTTTGTATCTAGAGGTTCCCTGAGAGCCTCATATGCTCATGAGAAGAGTTTTTGGAAGAAGAATGGACCAGGGGCGTTACGGCTGACTTGCTATTAGGAGACAGGGTCTGGCCAGGAGAGGCTGGCCACGGGGTGGGGTGGGGGGGTGCTGGAAGGCTGTATCTCACTCTCTGTTCCTCCTTTCTCCCTCTGCTTCCTGGCCACCATGATGTGAGCAGATTTCCTCCCCGCAGACCCCTCCGCCATGCCGCTCCTATGTTTAAGCCTGTCAAACATGGACGGAAACTTCTGAAACAGCCAAAATAAATGTCTCTTTAGGTTGCAAGTGTCAGCTATTTCATCCAGTGGTGAGGAAAGTGACATTTCTCCTGACCGGATCCCTGGCTCTCTCTCCCCTGCTGTAGTCTCTTCTGAGGGGCTAGTACCTCTGGGGTCTGAAACCCACTGTCCTCACCCCGCTCTTGCTGAGGTGAGCTCTCTTCCATCCTTTGGTGGGGACTTCTCAAAGTCAAGTGCCCACTCATCTGGGTCCAGGCATCCCCTCCATTAACAAGCAGAGCTATCATTCTACTGCCAGCCAAAACCCAAGTCGGGACTAAGGCTTGGTAGTAGCACACGGGTAAGAAGTTTCCAGGCTTGGTAAAGTGCCCCTCGTCTACTTTATGTAAGGGCGACATGTCCTTTCAGAGTTGGAAGCCTCTCTCTCTGTCGCTGGGTGCCCAGCACAGCCTGAGGCAGCACTGTGGGTAGAGACGGGTTTACGCCAAACATTGCTGTCTGGGAGAAGCCAGCTTGCTTGGGTGGATGTCTTGTCCTTAGCTGTGACCTTTCTCGATTCACTTGCTAATCCACCCAGCTGACCGGTCCAGGGTTACGGCAGTTGGCTTGTTCTTTTATTTGCTCACTTATGAATTCATCCACACACTCATTCATTTGGTCAAGAGGTATCATGGATTTCACTGAGAGCTGTGTGATTCTCTGGTCAGCAGAAACAGACATACACAGAGAACTCTCCCCTCCGTGACCTCCGGAGCCCTGGGCCTCTGAGCATCCACAGCGTGTGGAGTTGTGGCCAGAGCTCCTCCTGTCTGCTCACCCTGAGGCAGGCGATGAGAAGTTGCACAGGGCAGGGTCTAGGCTCTGGAGAACCGTGGGGCTCCGTGGAGTGTGCATGCATCCGAGAAAAGCAAAAGGTCAGTTTGTGAACCTCTGTGTCATGCTGTCGTGGCTCAGAGCAGAGGACGCACACTGCCTGATGCCCACCAAGGACTGGTGCTGTTGAGGGTTGCCATCTAGAACTAGGGGTGAGCCTCGAAGAATGGGAAGACTTCTGACAGAGTCTGGGGAAGGGCATCTACTTGGTGAGTGTCTTAGTCACCTTTCTCGTCACTGGGCCAAAATCCCCAACACCCACAATTTGAAGGAGGAGAGGTTTAGTTTTGGACTCATGGATTTCAGTCCCTTTCAGCAGGGCAAAAATGACCACATGAAAAGGTCTGGTAGATTAAAGCTCCTCACAGCATGGCGGCCAGGAAGCAGAGAGAAAAGGGAGAAGCCAGGGAGGGAGACAGATCCTTCCCGGCCACACTCTCAGTGACCCACCGCTAACCTGGCCCCACTTCCTAGCCGCTATGGACTCACTGGTGGACTAATCCAGAGTATAGCATCCCCATGATCCCATCACCTAACAAGCCCATGAAGTTTTTGGGGACACCCCAGATCCAAACCACAACAGGGAAAATAACTGGACTAGGGGTGCTGAGAGTAGGTGTGGGGGGTCTAGTGATGGTCCCCAGACCGGCTTGATGACGTGTGTTAAATATCTCACACATCATGTACTCAGGCCTTCTGCCTGATGAGACTAGCACCTGGGGCCTTTGTACCCAAGGCCGTGTCTTGGGTACCGAGGCCTAGCTCTGGTCCAGCCATGACGCAGATGGCCTTTGTCCATGATTCCAGCCACATCCGTCCTTCTACATGACTGCTATTTGAGAGCTTCCTTACTTAAAAAAAATTTTTTTTTGTTGAAGCTGCAGGGTAATTACCCTTGTCCTTAATAATTGCATTAGTTTCCTTGATGAGCAGAGATGCTGTAGAGTCTACGCTGTTAAAAAGAGGTTAGGATTAAGTTTTTCAACCTGCTGTTGGTGTGAGAAGGGTATCTCCATGCCAATTACTGTCTCCTTGATAGGATTAGTCACTGTGTTAATTGCTACTCAGAAAAACTGCCAAGTTTGTTGTTTTAGACTTTGGCTTTTAAAATATTGCAGATGTCATCTCAAATGCAAATTGTATTTGGTATTAGAGATAAGGGTTGATCTATTAACACTTTGGGGTTGATTCCTATCCGAGGTTGTGTAAGAAAGAGGAGTCTTGCCCTTGGGTTATTAATTGCGTCTTTGATGGCAGTTCCGGGAGTGGGAGGGGGAGGCAGCTGTCAGGTCTCTTCCTTGGCGCCCTCTTTGAGAGAAGCCAGAGCTCTGTCAGCAACAATCTGTTAGAATTGGCCAGAGTAGCGCAGGAGACAACCTCACTCTTCAGCCCAAGCACGTTGCCTGCCTTGCTGTCTGCTCAGCAGGTCCCTTCGGCAGGTTCTCTCCCCATTCACACCTTTGACATTATTGTCTCTTCGGTGAGGGTCACATGCCCCCCACAGAGGTTCTCGATTGTTAGAGGTTTCTGTGCAGCTCCCTCCCTTTTTGGACCAAGAAATACTAGTTTCAGTTAGGGAATTCTGACATTCGATGGCTTTTTTTTTTTTTAACTTTATAGTTCAGAAATTAAAAAATTTTTTTAATAATTTAAAAAGTTTAGAAAAGAAACAGAACAAAGAAATCGCACCCCCCTGCTGCCAGAGTCCTCGGCTGTTATCATTTTTGTTCATTTGCTCTATCATTTTGTGCATGTGTGAATGCGACTGAGCCGTCTGAAGGTAAGTTTGGGATCTGACGCCCACTAAGCCCGAATACGCCGACACCTTGGTCGTTGGACTCTGCTCACTCCAAATCCATGTTCAAACTCTGAACAGTTCAAGAGCCGATTTTTCCCACAAGAACTAATGGAAAAGCAAATAATTGGTTACAGTTCATAATTACACGTACACATTCGTTTTTCCAGGACTTTAACAAAATTCACAAATGATGTATTTTTTTTTTTAACTCTGTCTTGGTTCTCATGATTTTCCTTTTAGCTTTATTGCTGGTATCACTAACTTTCTTTGGAGCCGTGGTTATGATATTTTATACAAATAAAGCACCTACAAAAAACAAAGCACAATTGCTGGGTGTGCTGGCACACGCCTGTAATCCCAGCACTAGGAAGGCTGAGGCAGGAGGATCACCACGAGTCCAAGGTCAACCCAGACTACACAGTGAGACCCTGTCTCAGCCCTCCGCCCCCGCCAAGTAGCACAGTGAGGAATGTTTGAACACACTAACACAAGCACTCTGTGCTGTCTGGGCGAAAGCAGCACTCGGACTGAACGAGACCCCTCTGTGTCTGCGGCCAGATGCGACGTGTGGCACACTCTCAGTCCACACGAGTTTTTTCAGGTCGGGTATTTGGTTTGACTATTGAGCGAAGTGATGAGCACAGAGGCGATGTTTTTTGAATTCTGCTGTTTGAGTAGTGGAAAGTTCGAGCTTGGAGCTGTTCCACAGCAGAGGTATCACTGTGCTTGAGTGTGCAGATCCTCAGAAATAGAACATCCTCTCGCCTAACCTGGTACAATGGTCAAAATCAGGCAAACTGCTATTACCCGTACTGCAGACTTTATTCCAGTGTCCTCTATAGAAAAATGCATGGAGTCCAATGCAAGATTTCACGTTATATTTAGTCGCCTCGTCCCTGTCCTCTCCACGAACCTGGGGCCGTCCTCGGACTGTGTCTGTCATTGCCATGGCACTTTGGAAGGGTACCAGCCAGTTATTTTGCAGCAAGCCCTTCAGTTGGTTGTCAGGGGTTTCTTCCCGGCTGGATTCAGGATGCCCGTTTTTGGCAGGAATGCCACAGAGGCGGTTTAGTCTCCTTCCCAAATATTGTGTCTGAAGCTGCAGTCCAGGGATCATCCAGTCTGGGCACTGGTCAAGATGGTGTCTGCTACATTTCTCTAGTGTAAAGTTATTTGGTTTCTCCTTTTGTAATTAATTTACATTTTATGGGGAGATAGTTTAGGTCTATATAAATACTTTATGTATGTATGTATGTATGTATGTATGTATTTTAGTTTTTGAGACAGAATCTTTCTTGTAGTTCAGGCCGGCCTTGAACTTGATGCAGTTCTCCTGCCTCAGTCTCCTGAGTGCTGCAATTACAATTATGCACCCCCATGCCCAGCCCAATACCTCATTTTTTTATTAAGCGTTTTCCCATTTTAGCTTCCATCGATAATTCTTATTGAATCACTTATGTTTGCCAGATGGTGATATTTTTTCTAAATTTGTATGTTGTTCAGCACATCCTGCCATACTGAAGAGATTTTGCAGGCTTACATTGTTTATTTACTCCCGTATTTATTTATCCTCATGTGGACTCATAGATTCCTAACTTAGTCAATTTTGGCTTCTGTGTCCTTTTGACAACTCTCCATATTTTCCACAGCATTTTATTATGACAAACTTCAAGCATACAGAGAATTAAATGATTCTTTAATGAACAGGCGTTATACCCATCACCTAGGATCTTTAATTAACATCTTAGCGTGCCTGTTTTATCACAGATCTGTCCATCTAGCTATCTTCCCATTCCTTTAGCAATCCATCTTATTTCCAAATTGCATTTCAAAATACGTTGCAGACATCAATACATTTCAGCCGTAAGCACTTTGGCAGGCGTGATATTGTCTAGAGTTCAGTACTTGCTTACAGTTCTTCTATTAGGTAAAATTTACACACGATGTAGCCTACAGATGTTAACTGAGCCAGCTGATGGGCACTGACCAGTGCACGTGCCTGTGTGACTCACACCACAGTCAGAATGCAGAATGTTGCTATTGTCGCCTCACACACTTTCGTGTCCCTTTCAGCGGCAACTGTTATTCTGGTCTTATTTACAGAATAGGTTTGCATTGTCTGCCACAGCGTTTCATTTCTGATGGTATGCACAGTGCTGCTGTGGTGTGGCTATGTTTAAGCGGGTCCTCGAAGGTTGGTGCACTGGGGAGGTGGCCCTCCGTGTAACAGGATTGGGGGAGGTGGGGCCGTTAAGAGGTGGGGCTAGTGGGAGATCCCTGCATCCATCAGGAGCATGCTTGGAGGGGCTCCCTGGCTTTCTATTTTGAGATACTTTCTCTCTTGCACATGTGCTTGCTGTGGTATTGCACCACTGAGAGGGTCCTTACCAGAGCGGAGCAGATGCTGGCACCATGCCTGTGAACCTCCAAAACTGCAAGTTAGACAAACTTTTTTCCCTTATAACATTGGTCTGCCCCAGGTCTTTTGTTATAGTAATGGAAACTGACTGGTACAAGTATAAATTCTTGCACGTAAGGATGATTTCACTCATCATAATGATGTTGCAATTCATGCAAGGTGTTGATTCTATCAGTCGTCCATTCCTCCTATTGTTCTTTGGACGTTTCCTTTTTGTCTGAGGGCATATAGCTGAAATACTGCATTCACGATCACGAGGGTGAATCCCCCTTCCCCTCCCCTTTCCCCTGATGAGGTGATTCTTGGGAATAAAATGTAGTTAAGTTCTCTTGTTTTTTTCTATTTGTTTATATTCAATTTTAGGATCCCATCCCATCCTTATTGATTTTTTAAATGTATTTGCAAAATTCAAAATTATGCCAAAGAGCTAGATCCAGAGAAGTGTCAGTACACCACGTGGGTAAAACATCTCAATATCCTTTCATCTGCTCTGTGTTTCTTTGCTAAGATAAGCAGATACAAGTATATTTTCTTTTTTCTTACACAAAAGGGAACTAGGACAGAGCACTCCTTTTTAAAAAGTGAACATTGTATTTTGAGACAATCGTTGATTCACATGCAGTTGTAAGAACTAATACAGAGATCTGTATACTCTTTAGACAGTTTCCCTCAATGGGAACATAGTGGAAATTGTAGCAGAGAGTCACAACCAGGATACTGCACACTGATACAGTTCAGATTCGGAGCATGATCACCACAACAAGTACTCTTGCTGCTCTTCCAGGGCACACCCACGACCCTCTGTCCTGCCTGCTCTCTCACCACTGGCAGCCACTAATCTGTTCACTTCTATCATTTTGTCATCTCTATAATTGGTATATAAATGGGATCATGCAGTAAGTTGCCTTGACACGTTGCCATCAATCCGCCTCAAAAGTGCTACCCCTCATTTTGAGTACACTTATTCCACTGTTCTTGCCCCTTTCTTGGAACAGTTCTGGAGGTCCTCTATCGTGAGTATCTTTACAAGGTATGATAAAAAAAAAATACAGTTAATGCTGCTGCTGATGCCATCAAAAAAAAAAATCCAGGCTTGTAAAAACAGGACAGTGTGTCCTCATCCACCTTATTCACCAGACCTGGCACCCGGTGACTTCTGGTTCATCCCCAAAGTCAAAATTACCCTGAAAGGTAAATGTATTGAATTGACTCAGGACTTTGAGGCAGATGATCTGCCGTGAGACAGCACAACTAAAGGTACTCATGAAAGGAGACTTCCAGAACTGCCTTCGAAAGGGTCAAGAATAAGGATCAGTGTGTGCAAAGGAAGGAGGGGTATTTTGAGGGGGTTAATGACAATATGTCTTTTATTTTAATACATTTTTAGAAATGTAAATGTTCACCATATTTTTTTTTTATCACACCTTGTATAAAGTTGCTAAAGGTTGAATATCCCTTATCTGAAGTGGTTGGGACCCAAACTGTTTCATGTTTAGGGATTTTGGGGGTTTGGGGTTATTTGCATACACATTAACAAAATTCCTTAGAGATGGAAACCAAGTCAAAACCTGTACAAATATTTGTGTACAGGTTTTTCTGTGGTCACAAATATTCCTTTCTTGGGGATAAATGTCTGGGAGAACAATTGTTGGAGTGTGTGGTAGTCACATACTTAGTTTTTAAAAGAATCTGCCAAAATATCAGTGCTTTACATCCCTACCAGCCAGGTACTAGTGGTCCAGTTTCTCCGCCTCACCAACATTTGATGTCACTATTTTTTATTTTAACCATCCTGATAGGTCTAGTCTTGCTAACTGTCACTGCACAATAGGCCTTGTCTTACAGTGCTACCACCACCCTTGTCATTCCTATACGGTACGTTTTATGTTTTCTCACTCTTGGTTAACTTTAGCTAGTGGTTATCCAATTTTGTTGAAAAAAGTCCAGAATATTAATTTATTAATTTGATCTACCACATTAATTTCTATATCCAACTTTCCTTCTTTGTACTTTTGTTGTTCTTCCACATTAAGCTTTTTGAGTTTGACATTTAGAAATTTTATTTCTTCTATTTTTATTAAAATGATTGTTTAGGGCTATGAATTTTCATCTGATCACTGCTTTAGGTATCTCCCATAGACTCCACTACATAGTATTTTAGTGATCATGTATACATTGTTGGATTACTGTTATTTTAGTTTTTCATTTTAAAAATTGATTTCCAGTTTTATTGTACTATAATCAGAAGATATTCCTTCATAATATTTCTACCTTATGAAATATATTGATTTTTATAACCAATGTATGATCAGTTTTTGTGGATATTATACATGCATTTCAGTAGATACATTCTCTAATATCAGATGTATGTACTTCTGTATGTTGTTTAGGACTTCTGTGCCCTTACTTACTATCTGATCTCTTTTGTGGTGAAAACAGTATGGTAAATACTATTATTAGTGTGTTTCCATGTATCTTTCCTTTCATTTCTTCCAGATTCTACTTTAAACATAGCAGGAGACCTTGCAGGTCTTGTTTGGTGTGTTGGTATTCATTACTGTTATATTTTCACTGTAAAATGTGATGTTTTAGCATTAGAAAGTGTCTGTCACATTAAGTTATTTTTCCTTGAATTCTATTTATTTTACTTGATATCAAGATTGTAGATTGTGAACAGCTAGAATTGCAAACATGTACTAATAAAAAATGAAGGTTATAATACTTTATTTGTTATTTATTCATTTGCCTTGAATGTTAGCCTTTCTGAATCCCTATTTAAAAGTATGCCTCTGATATGCAACATATATTGGATCTTGTTTTATAAGCCAGATTAGAAATCTTTTCTTTTCATGGGTAAGTTAAGGCCAGCATATTTCTTTAGCTATGCCAAGAATTTATACGATAGATATGCTTGATATTAACATGCTCATATTGTTTTATATAACAAATTACTATGTGTATTATGTTCCATCTACTACTGCACATGGTGCCCTTTCTTTGCTTGTCATTTAGTTTCCTTAAGATTTATAAGAAGTTTTCACTTTTGTTCTAGTGACTACCTTTATACTTACTACCTATGTAAGCTCCCTTAAGTTTCCTACTAAATTTTACTGTCTGGTCTGGTTTGTTGATTGTTGATGGAATCCTTGACCCTACCTGTTGTCTAGACAACCATCACTAACTGTATTCTGGTCTTATTTTTCCCACTTTTATTGTCTATCATTGTATAGTTGTTAAAAGACAACATCTGCTTAATATTCTCCTCTCTCTTATTCACACACTGGGTTTTGGTCTATAATTATATTAAATGTTCCCCGTAAGTCCATTTGCCCAAGAGTCCCCAGTCATCTCCTGCTTGGACAAAGTTAATTCCCTTGAAGATTCCTTTAAAAGGCCTCCTATGCCCATTATTTTCTTTTCTTTCATGTTTAAAACTTTCCTGTAGCCCTGGTCATTGAAGGTCTGCTTTGTTGGGTATAAAATCTTGGTGCTCCATGAAGATGCTCCTCTGTCCTTGCTCTCTTTCTTTGTAGGATGTTTTTAAGAGGGTGAACAACTGTCTTAATCTCTGGCCCTTATAAGTTATTTGATCCCTCTGTTTGCAGACTGTGAGAATACTTCTCAAAAACATCTTTGAAGTTTTGAATTCATTTTGCAATGCGGTGTTGCAGTGATTCTCTCCCCTCATGGTTGTAATTTCGGGGTAATTTCCATCGGTTGAGCTCTCTGGATTCTCATTTTCATTTTTCTTCTTTCAGTACTTTCCTGTGGTCAAGACTACAGTTCTCACATCTCTGCATTTCGGGGGTGGTTTATACAATTTTTTGCTCAAGAGCCCCCTCTTCTGTCAGTGTTGAATAGTAACAGTTTCTCCACAGCTTCTGTGACGGGGGTGAGAGAAGGGGATTTATTAGTTTTGCTTCACAGTATCCTCACTGCCTATGCGTCGCTTCCTGCCTGCCCTTCGTACCTCCTGAGTATGCCTCCCCTTGCTTCCCCACCGCTGTCCCTGAGGAGAGGCCTCCCACTGGCCTCTGAAAACCCAGACCCGCCTTGAGACCCTCCCTCTGGCCAGTGTCCTGGTCTCTGTGGACTCTCTTCAGCGTTTTCTACCCAGGACATGCTTTTCTTTCTTAGGTAATTTCGGTTTAATCCTCACCTTCCATTTTCTCTCTTCATGAGGCGACTGGGGCCAGCCTGCCTCCTTGTTCTTCACAAAGGTTTTGGGCGTCTCTGTCTTCTGGTCCCGCTAAAGGTGTGGGCTTGGTGTGGGTTTCCTTGTTGGTTTGTGCAGTTTTTAGAGATGTGAATTTTTGTGATCGCCATTCACTTGGCCACTGGGAAGATCCTTCTGTACCATTTTGAGAGATTCTGGGCCTTTCCATCGATTTCAATACAGCAATAGCCCAGACCTGTTATTAACAAGGCTTTTCATGCTAATTGTACACAAATGAGTCTTGAAGACACACTTGAAAAGGATGCTTTCTCCAGAAGGTTAAGTGTCCCCACTGCGAGCTGTTTACACCATTGCTGCATTTAGCCGGCCTTCTCGGTGGATTCTTCAGCCCAGTGGCAGAGAGGTGGTTCCTGCGTTTTTGGGCTTGGACTCAACCAGGCTGTATTGTGGTGGCATGTTGGAGAAGGTGTTGCCATTCAGTTGTGTAACATGGGTGTGATCTGGTGGCTGTGTGTGTGTATGTGTGTATGTGCACGTGACGTCTTTGTGAGGAAGAGACCCACTGTCTGCAACAGCATGAGTGTCGTGTCCCCCAAGTCCATGTGCTGAGACCCCAACCCCTATGGGATGGCATTTGGAGATGGGCCTTTGGGAGGTAATTAGGTCTAAACACGGTCATGAGGGTGGGGCCCCAATGATGGGATTAGCGCCCTTGTGAGAGAAGGAAGAGACTGTGAGGAGGTGACCCACACAGGCCTTCACCAAGGACAGCAAGCACCTTGCCCTCAACTTCTGGCCTCCAGCCCCTTGAGAACTACATCTGTTGTTAGAGCCACCCCATCCGTGGTACTTTGTTATGGCAGCTCGAGCTGATGAAGGCCCCGCCCAACTACATTTTTACAGTTTATTGTCCACACCGGGTTTGCCGGTTCTGTTGAACTGAACAGGCTGCGGTGCTTGTGACCCTGGGACTCTGCTCTTCTTTATACCATCGCAGGGAGTCTGTGACATGCGGCGCACACGCTCCAGCCCCTGGGATGGGACACACAGGCACAGTGTTTGGTTCGGGATCTCAGCTCTGCTGCTCACTGTCATGGGTTTGGGGCCAGCAGAGCCTCCTAAGCTTTGGATTTCTCGGAACAGGTTTGGGGATGAAGAATCCTGTCCCAGCGTGAGGATTTAATAAGGGGGAAGAGCAGGAAGGTCTCACACTACAGCCAGGAGGGTGGTGACGGCCTGCGCCACATGGTACCCACTGTGTTCCTCCAAAGCGTGTGCACATGGGCTCACACACACTCACGTCACATACATCACACATACACACTGGCTTCCTGTGATCCTGGTCCGGGGGCAGCAGCCTTCTGGATACCATCTGAGCTGTCTGCTCCCACGTAGAGTGACAGGACTCTGACTTGAGGTGATGGGTGCCTGGCTTTGCTACCGGACATGGTGTGCAGCATCCTTTAATGTCAGTTAGAGCTGGGAAATGGACCAAGCACGATTTCCAGCTAAATGAAACACTTCAGGCCATCAGCTAATAGATGACGCTTTTGAGAAAATCCCTTGTGTGTGTGGCAGACAGGCCATGGGACCTGCCAGGCTGTCTCTTCTGGCCCTCATCCGGGGGATGATTCATCGCTGGGCCCCTCCGGCCATGAGGCCTCGTCTGGAGGCACTTGTGGAGCAGCCTCTGAGTGGTCTTCCAAGACTCGGCCCTTACGGAGCACTTAATCCTTTCTGCAGCTTGTCCTCTGCCTGCTCCTGCAACAGAGAATGAGAGTTTTTAGGAAAAAGTCCTTGCCTGTCTGCCCCAGTCTGTCTCCCCGCCGGGAGCTAGTGGCTCGGCCCAGAGGGGTGAGCACGTTCTTGTGGGCTGGACTGGGTCACGTCCAAGCATCCTGGCCTGGTGTCCCGGAGGCTGGGCTGCCATACTGGCATCCTCTTCCGGGAGCCGCTCCACGGAGGGCCCTCACAAAGAGGAACTTCCTCTTCCTGTCTGGCCACAGTCCTGCACTGTTGTGGAGGGAGCTGTGTCCCTCCACCTCGGTCTCCAGCCCTCGTTTTACCAATGCCAGCTCTGCAGCTGTGCAGGCTTCCCTTGCTGAGCCTCCCTTCCTCCTCTCCATGTGTAGTGCCCTCCTTGATGCCACTGTGAGGATGCACCATAGTTCTGGGAGACGGATGCCCAGCATGTCATGTGGCACAGAACACTCACTCTCATGCCAAGTTCTTACCCGTCCACTCATCCATCCGTCCTGCCTTGCTTTATTTATCTGGTGATTTAGTGAAAGTTTCCTACATGTATTTGCCAGGCCATGGTGAGGAAAGCACATTTAATCTTTGAGTTTACAGCCCAGCGGACAATGGAATGATGAACAGGTGTGTGTTTGTGTGCAGGCATGTGTGTGTGCATGCATGCGTGTGCATGTGCATGTGTGTGTCGGTGTGTATCAGGGGGTAGGTGCTCGGAAGACAGTGTGAGGGGGGCTTGGAAAATGCATACCAGCTCACCAAGCACTGGGGTCAGGAAGGCTTCCGGGAGGCAGGGACTCTTATATCCTGGACCACATGGAAGAACTTGAGGTCAACTTGAAGGGTTATGTTTTTAGGCCTTAGAAACCCAGCGTCATCTATGTAGGTGGTGCAGTGAGAGACAGTCACATACATGAGGTTCTGGGTTACAAAGAGGGGTCACTAAGGGAAATCCACGGCGGTGCAAAGTGACAGTTGATAAGTGCTCATTCGATGAGTTTGTGGGTGAATGAACGGGCCTCTTTCAGGCTTAGATTACTGAAGAAATCTTCCCAGCGTGCCTCAACTCCAACTCCCCTCGAATAAGGAGCTTAGCTGCGCTCATCCAGGTTTCACACGGCTCATGAATATGCAAGCCAGCTTCCCTTTAATCTCAAATTTTATTTTATTGGATGCATTTAAATTTATTAGATCTCAGTTTTTCACTTGAATCTATGGGAACTTTAATGGAGGTCTCGCTCCATCTTCAGTGCTGTTGTTAAAGAGTTGGGTGGAAGATTCCTGAGTAACTCATCGGCTGGGAGGACCAGGGAGCTTCTGGGTTGATGATGACCACAGAATAATCCTAATTATAATCATGCCCCGAACCCTCATGGCGTGTGATTGCCTGTCCGGTACTTTCCATCTCGCCTCCGCCGGAGGGATACAGGGGAGGGAGGATGGCGCCCACGAGGAGGAGGCCATGGGTCTTGTTGGCCTCGTTTTACTGCAGGAGATTCTGCAGGCTTAGCTGGACGCGAAAGAGCTGTTCAAGGTCGGGCAGCCCCTGTGGCTGAGGCACTTGGCGAGCCTCCCACTGGATGGCCTGAGTGTGTGCCCGGCCGCGGGCCCCTGTCCCAGCTGGCAGGCACATCTCGGTGGGATGGCTCAGCTGACACCCAAAAGGAGAAGAAGAACCGGGAGCCAGCCAAAACTGAGCAGGTTGTTCACACTCTCAATGAGATCCAGGATAGAAACTGTTTTCTAAAACTATTTTTCACTGGCTAAAATTAAGGTTTTTAAAAGGAAATCTGCTGTGTACTCGTTTTATTTTTAAACAGCATCATCGCTTTGGATAGGAGCACAAACCATGAACTCTTCTGTCCCTCAGTGGGAGGTGTGAAGAGCGGAGTCTCCCTGGGGTCAGGTGATGATCAAGGGCAAAGCTGTAGGTCAGCAGGGCACCGGCCGAGGCGCTGGAGGCTCTGGGTAGGGGGTGTCTGGTGTGTGTGCCCCCCAGCTCAGCCACCCTGGGCCCTCCACAATGGCTTCTCCATGTCACTCGGGTGGACCAGTGGCATTGTGCATGGCTGCTGTGATGAGACTTGGTTCACATGGGGTGCATCGTATTGGCTTGTAGCTGCTGAAGGACAGAGGGTACCGCAGCCCCCATCATTTCTCCTTGGTGAGCCAAGGAGGTTGGAGCAGACTCTAGAAATGTCAGGAAGGAACCAATGGTGCCAGGTGGACGGGGCTCTGTGCCTGGTACAGCCGGCTGTCTCTCATCCTCCCCCAAACCCTCTCTTCCCCTCACTGGGCGAGTCCTGGGCTCTTTGTCTCTCAGTGGCAGTGAGAATTGTTTGTCTGAAGCCTTAGATTCCAGGAGCTTGGGCACCGCATTGTGTTATTAATGTTGCTCATCAGCCCGGCATGTTCAGCAGGATGTCTGGCTTCCCTCTTCCGTGCTGCAAAAGTCACAGGCCCATCACCCAGGTGTTCGGTTGACTGATTTCTGAGAGCAGCAGTCCTGGTTCAGAACCCCAGTGTCCACTGTCCCCCAAAGGGTCCCTCACTGAGAGGTGCCGGATGACAGAAACACCCCGCCTCTTTGAGTGTGGTCCTTCCACCTACCTCCTGCAGGGTCCCCGCAGGTGCCGATGTCTCTGAATGATGGGTGCCAGGAGCGTGGCCAGCTGGCCTGTCCCTGTCCACGGCCCCCTCCTGCGGCCCTGTTCCTTGCCTTTTCCTGCCTTCCTTCCTGATGTCCCCGTATACAGCGAGAATCCAAAAGCTGCCTTCTGCTCCTCCAGTGAGAACTTTCCTTCATGCCCACACCTACCTCAGAAGAACCCACTTTTCAGGGGGTGCAGGCAGGGGGTTTTGTAGAAGAGGGTACCCCGGAGCTAGAAGCCCCCTTCACAAGCCTGCTGCCTGCCTCTCGTGGGGTTGGAATCACCTGCCTGGTACTCAGGGTTTCCACTTGCCTGCCTTGCAAGCTGTTCAGGGCTGAGAGGGACGCTGGTCACCTTTGTCCCTCTGGGATTGGGCGGGGTGGTTACTCTGTAAATGCTCACCGAGTTAATCGTAACCCGTCCCCTTTATTTTCATTTAAATGCACATGTTTCTTTTTGATGAAGATGGTGCATGTTTGCTGAAGAACATACTCAGCACGAAGAGATATAAAACCCTTCCTCCTTGCAGTCCTTAGAAGTCCAGCTCCGAGAGACAGCCAGGCCACCGTTCCCAGAGACAGCCAGGCCACCGTTCCCAGAGACAGCCAGGCCACCATTCCCAGAGACAGCCAGGCCACCGTTCGGGAGCACCACCCCTCCAGACTGCTCCGTGCATGGGTAGCCATCTGGGTGCTGGGTGTGTAAATAGTTTCACCTACATGAGATTCTACCATGCCTGCTATTTTACAGTTGCTTCTTAAAAAAAAATAATAATAATGGAGAGCTTTACATGTTAACAAGTACAGATATGCGCATCTTTTCTAGTAACTCTGGACTAGCCCATTATATGAGCATATTGTGATCTGTTTGCCAAAGCGATTAACAGAAGCAATTTGCAGGGGGATTCCACACTTTTCCCATCACACACTAGACTGTGGTGAATGTCACTCTGTGTATCTCTTGTCTCTCTGTCCACCCAGATTGGTGGGAACAATGCCCATCATTTTATATGCAGCTTACAAGACGCTCATTTGCCTGTGAACCCATCCCGTGTAGATGTTAAGTTGCAAGTGTGCAGACCAAGGTTGCTGAGAGCTGTCTTGGTTTCTTACAACAAGGGGCACTGTGAGGAGTGACCAGTGACAGAGAAAACCTAGTGGGCGGCTTCTTGCTAGCTCCAACCAGAATATAAGCTGCTCCAGGAAAGGAAGTACTGTTTTTTGCTGGGCTGGAGCCTGACCCTCCACTGTGGTCCTTGACTGTGTCCCGCACACAGTGGACCGCGGGGCCCCCTGTCTCTGTGGACAGCCAGGGAGCAAGGGCCTGTGGTGGGATCCCTGGGGGAGGGGCGCTCTGTCCCTTACACCTGCCTGAGGTCACTGCTGGGCTCTTCGCTCGTTTTCTCAGCCACCTCGCTCCCCCGGCAGTAAAACATCGTTTTTTATTAAATGATGTGTCTGACATTTACCAAATTTTTATGTGACAATTTAGAAGGAACTGGTTGCATTAAAGAGCCTTATTAATATTGCAGTAACATGATTAGGGGAACATCAGGCTGCTTGAACACAGGGCTCTGATTTACGGGCTCCAGGAGAGGAGGGGCAGAGGTCGCTGTTGACCAAGGCCCTGCAGCACCGCTCACCCTGCAACCCACGGAAGTCCCGGGCAACTGTGATGCTGCACCTGCCATGTGAGGGTGGTGTCCCGGGCCCTTTGAAAAGTCCGGATTGTGCCTTCCCATGTGGGACGTACACAGATTAGACTTGGGGGATTCATTCAACTCCAAAGGGCGTTGAAACCACTCAGAAAGCCTCCTCCGGCAGGATGTGAGGTGGGCTTCCCTGAAGTTCTGGTTGATGTCTGAATCTCCGAACCTCTTAATCTGCTTCCGAGGAAGATGGTGCCTGGAGTCAGAGGTGCCTGGAGTCAGAGGCTCAGAGGCCCTTACCCAGAAGCCGGGTGCCCGTGTGACGGCTGGGGCACTTGGGAAAGCCGGCTAACCCCTGGGGGCTGGTGGCTTCACCTCTGAGGAGGAAGGGTACCATCACCGCCACACAGGGCATCCTGCGAGCCAGAGGGCCACGTCCACTTCCTACCACTCAGTGTTCATCACTGGCCAGCTCTTAGAGGGTGCAAGGCCTGAGCAGATCCCCGCTATTCTCGGTTCCAGTGGGGACCCACTGACAACATTTTCGGAGACCTAAGCCATGCTTCCAGGTCTGTAGGAGACCAAGCAAGGTAAAGGGAGACAGCCCCCGCCAAGGGCTTCCTGCCTCCTGGGGAGCAGATGTGGAACTAACTGGAATAAAGAGGTGCAGGGCAGGGAAGGGAGGGCCCAGCTAGGGACCATGTTGTGCTATAGGGTGGAGGAGGTGATATTTAATTTTGCACTGCGGAGGGAGGGAGGCAGTGAGCAGAGGCATTTGAAGAAGCAAGCAGGATTTTGGACTTTGGCCAGGGGCTGAAGCCTGGGGTTTGAAATAGCAGCTTAATGATTCGCAGCTGTGTGTTCTGGGCTCTCCAGGATAAGATAACAGTGTGTATGATGACACAAAGGGCTGAGGACACCTTGTGCTGGGGAATGGGGACAGGATCACGGGGCCTTGGGATGTGTGGGGGAAGGGCGGTATGGGGGCACAGCCCAGATGGAGGGGGCTTTGCTCACCAGCCTGGAGTGCTTCCCCTTTTCAGTGGCATTAGGGTGCAGGGCATGGGAGGCAAGGCACCCTGGAGCAGGTGGGGGGCCCAGAGGGCGGCACCCACAGAGTCTGAGGGAAGGTGTGAGGCTGGTCACAGACAAGCAGTGCCAAGGAGGCCCCAGTGAGGAGGACAGAAGAGGACAAGGGGCGCGGTCTTTCGCCTGTTCCATCTGATGCCAGCAGCACCCTGGGGGTGCCCCAACCCACATGCTCCGGCCTCCCTGGCACGGTGGCGGTTCTCATGAGCCTGTGAAATCTAGTACAGACTGTTGCTCCCATGTGCTCCCACGTGTGCATTCGTTGCTAGACTGCAAGGTGAACTTAGACATGTAAGGTCGGGGCAGGGGTGGCCTGCAGGTGACATACAGGACCCAGCTGTGGGCTCCAGCAGGGGAGAGAGGAACACGGGCCAGGCCCTGAGGGAGGGGGACAGAGGAGGTCACCTTTAGAATTCAACTTTTCAATGACACTTTCCCTTTTTCTCCTACTATGAGTTAACGTAGTATATGCTCTTTAGAGGAAAGTTGAAATGCTGATGGGTAAACGGAAGAAAGCGGACACCCCCGACCCATCACACTCCTGGTCGCGGGTTCCTACAGTTCGGGTCCCGTTATTCATCCTTGCTCTCATCCCGATATTTCTCCGGGGCCTTTCAAGAGGCTGCTTGGGCCTTTTGATGCCCCAGTAGAGAAAACCCAGGGTCCTTTCCTCTCAGGCCCCAATGCCACGGTTTACTGCTCCTGAACACTGGGTACAGGGGGCTGCAGCTCGTGAGCCTGGGGGAGCTGGGTACCCACAAAAGGGCCCCAGGGTCTGCTTGACCTGGGGAAGTGCTGGTTGGCCTGCTCCTGTCCTTGGGCCAGAGTTCCAGGTTGGAACCAGCATCCTGCCTAACCCAAAACTGTACTTTTGGGGCTGTGGAAAACTAGAGGCCAATGAGAGTGCTCGGGGGAGCAGGAGAGAGGGGCGGGCATGGAGTCAGGGAAGGAGGAGAGGGAAGGCTTTGCCAGGGCTGCGGTGCCTAGCAGCTCCCTGGACCTGTGTTCTCTGCCTTGGCCCCTGAGGCTCCAGGCTCTTGAAGTTGCTGGGCCTCTGTGTCCTGCCCAGGCTTATCCGCTGGCCGCTGCCCTCCCTGACCCGCTCTGCCTGCAGCCCTTCCCGGGCAGGCCTTCCCTGCCCTCATACCCCTGAATGTGCCCACCTCAGCAGCCCCCGTGTGCGGCAGAGGTCACTGCCCTCATCCTGGGATTAATCCTGGCAGCAGTTGCTGGAGCCGGCGGGCTCGTGATGGGGAGAAAGTAAATCGTGGTTTGGTCAAGGAAGCGGTCAGCCTCATAGGCTGCAGCCTCATAGGCTCAGAGGGCCTCACCCAGGACTCTTCTGCCTGGGAGCCCAAGCCGGGGCAGCAGGGAGAGTCAGTATCTCTCCATTCAGGTGAAATGTGGTAGGTGGGGCAGCGAGAAGCTTTCTGGACCAGCTGAGGGCCGGAGTTTCTCTAAGAGCCCAGGGTCTCGGCCAGCCTGGCCTGTCGTGTCAGGGGCAGAAGGTGGGTTGTCTCGTCCTGAACTGAGAACCTCGAAGCCTTGCGCACCGCGGCGGGAGCCTGGCCCGTGTGAGAGAGGAGGGACTCCGGACCTGCACCCTGAGTGAGAGCCCTGTGGTGTCTCCCCTGAGAGGGTCAGGTGGCCTTGGGGCTCTGCCCAGGCAACATCTCCACCCCTTGACGGTGGATGTGAAGTTCCTAACTAGCCGAAGGCTGGAGTGGAAGGAAGGGACGGGCTGCCTGCAGCGAATCTGCGGCACGGTGTGGCCCAGCCATCATCCTGTCCTTGGGTGAGATTTCCGGTCAAAGCCCACGTGTGACTCGGAAGTAATGAGGGGGGCAGAGTGACAGTGACAGCTCCCTCCTGTGTCCCAGTCCAGCTCCATCTGCACACTGTGACTGGAGCCAGTGCCCAGCCTCGGTGATGGTGGGATCCAGCTCCCCTCACGTGGGCCCTGCTGGGGCTGTGCGGATGCGAGGAGCGGCCCCTTTCTGCTCAAATGAAACGAGCCTGGTCTGTGTCC
Source organism: Hystrix cristata (assembly GCA_004026905.1). Lineage (NCBI taxonomy): Eukaryota > Metazoa > Chordata > Mammalia > Rodentia > Hystricidae > Hystrix > Hystrix cristata. Next base: position 7,949 of record PVJO010014544.1, on the reverse strand, counting down.
TTCAGGAGCAGGAATGGCCCAGGATGCCAGGGAAGATGTGGCAGGGGCCATCACTGGGCACCGTCTGCTTTTGCTGCCAGGCAGGGTGGGGCCATCGCAGAGAGTGGGACCTGTGAAGGACTCAGGTCCAAGCTCGCTTTCTCCACCCAGCACCCTGCAGTCCCTTGACGCTGGCCTGCCGGGCTGGGGTTGGGTGCAGCCGTGGGGGACACAGTGATTAGCCAGCAGCAGAGACACGGCCTGGAACTCCCCCTGGACGGCACCTGGGCAGGGCTGGCCCTGGGCCTGCAGTGCTCTCGGCCCCTTCCGCAGCTGGGAGGAACTGATGTGTGCCTGTCTTGCTGGTTTTGGACCCAGAAGGGTGATTTTTTTCAGAGTGCATTTTTATGTTTTGCACTAAAGATTTTTTTAAAAGTTACTAGACAAAACAATTCTATTTTAATGCACAGATTTTTATCTTTGTTTGGCTTCTTTGTAGTACATATCTGCTTTTATTAGTTTATTTGTTGGCCTACTTTTCCGCTGGACTACAAGCTCCCTGTGGACCATGATGAGTCTGTCCATCAAGCACTGTGTCCCCAGCATTTTGGGCCCACAGGACACTTACGGGGCAGAGAGAGAGAGAGAGAGAGAGAGAGAGAGAGACACACACACACTATTCACAGTGACTTCGCTGGCTCTGCCTAATGTTTACACAGCATCTTTTCTCTGCCCATCTTTCTCTTAATAGTTATGGATTATGGAAAAGAAGAACAAAGCCCATTAAGAGGTTCCCCTACATTTGATTTGAGGAAGTTTTTATCTGAACAGCTCCATTTATTGGCCTTTAGTGGGTAGCCTTATTCCCTTTGCACAAAATGAATATTGCCTTGTCTCCTTGAGAAAAATTGATTTCAACCAGGAAGGAGCATAGTGAACTCCCTCCTCCTCCTTTTCTTCTTCTTCTTCTATACCTTTTAAAATCTTTTTCCTTCCACCGAGACAGAATTTATCTCTTAGGTAGGTGGGGGAAATGGGAATAATTGGACCTGAAGCTAATTCCCCGGTATCCATTGTCTGGAGCCCTCCCTCTGGAATGTGGGCCAAGCGCCTTGAATTGTGTGCTAATGGTAAGTGACAACTTCCACAGACCCTCGCATTGAGATGTTTAGACCTTCCACCGAGGAGCTGACACATTCATTTTCTCTCGGATTTACTTGGGATTATTAATAAAATATTGGTGTTGGAATATGACAAGAGGGGGTCACGGAGCGGTAGGCTCCGTTGGGAGGTGTGGACTTTGGCCGGATGCAGACATGACAGCAGTGGGCTGGACGTGATCCCTGCGGGTGTCACCCAAGGGAGGCTTGTGGCGCTCTGTGGGGCAGGGGCTCCTGTACAGGACCTGAAGAATGGGAGACCATTTTTCCTCTCCCATTTTAACCCCCGTGACCACCCCACTGTGTCTTCAGAAACTTCCGGAGCTCCTGTGCAGAATTCTCAGGGCCCCAGAGCCCCGCCAGAGTTCCTGCAGAGATGCCAACCCGCTGTCCAAAGGGTGCCTCTTTCTGCCCGACTTTCGTCTCTTCTGTCTCTCAGCCTGAATATCAGTTTTGGAGGGACGGGAAGTTCAGCCCCTCTACCCGCTGGCTGCAGCCTGTCTGTAGCACTCTCCCACCTGGGCCGGGAGCCTGCACTTTCCAAAGTTGTGCTTGCTGAGTTAATTTAGGCTGCCTTGGATACTGGGTGCTGCTTCTAGCGAGACCCAGCATTCATGTGGTTGTACTTCCTGGTTCATTTGTGTCGTTCATCAGACATGAGTAAAACAGACCTGGCGCAAGAGCAACTGTCACTCAGGCCAGCGGCTCGGGCTCACTGTCCCACCCCTGCCCTTGCGCACTGTCCTGGCCCCTCTGAGTATCTCCCCGGCTCCTTGTGGGCCTGCTCCTTTCTCTCCGGAGCTCTTCCCCAGGGCACCGTGTGTTTGTTGCTTTGCCTCAGCTTCTGCCATCGTCACCCTGGGCCCCCGCCAGCCACTGGGAACACATTCGTCCCTCCTGCCTCCTTGGGCCTCCTCCCCTCCTCCAGCTCCTGCAGGGGATGGGCCTCTGCGAGTCGCCCCTCCCTGTCCCCAGACAGCAAGCCTTGTGGAAGCACAGTGAGGCACCCAGAAAACCCTACGCGGATGCCTGGCCCATAATAGCTGCTCAGTAAATATTAACTGAATAAATCACTGGATGTCATAATAGAATTTTCAGCCCAGCCCCTGGGAGCTCTAGGAATGGGGCCATTAATGAGTCCCTTCAGACTTGCTCTGGACGGATTCCTGGCCATTACCCTCTCTCTCTATGGGCAGCCTTTTCTTTTCGGTGACCTCCAGCGACAATTTATAGGAACAGCCTGCATTTAATGATCCTTGGGAAATGCACACGGACTCTGCCGCTGGGTTCTGGATGCCCCTGCCACCCTGTCTCAGTCCCCGACGAGCACATCTTGCCCTGAGAGGAAGGTCCAAGTGCCCTTGACCTCTGGTGTGGCTTTCGCGGGCCAGCCTCCGTCGTGGGCTTTCATGAGGATAAAACGAGATCGTTGTATCACATAGAGCACTAGTTACTGGAGAGTGCTGTTGGCTGTGTCTCCTTTTATTCAGAAAAATGAAAACACGCACTGCGGTGACCTCAAGTGAAGCTGCTAGCTGCACTGACTCTTGGGACCCGCTCATCTAAGATGTCCGCAAGAGCAGGCGTGATTGCCGGCGCCACATGGTGCACGTGGGGCTTTTAGGCCTATGAAGCTACCCAGTCGTTTGTTCTCTGATAAGAAAGCCTCTTTTACGGTTTTCAATTTGCCCTTATTTTAATGAAAAGAAGCTGGAGTTGGACCGCCCAAGAAGGAGCTAATCAAATAAAGCAAATTGGTGTTACCTTCTCCTCTTCCTTATTATTTCTACGGCTCCAGCTGGAATTTATTATGAAAAGCAATTGGGTTTCATATCTGACAGATTGCAGCCCGGGCCGGGCCTGACAGCCCTTTCTTCCCCATCGTTCCATAAATAGTCCAGAGCGGCCACCGGGCCCCGTGGGGAGAGGACACTGGGTGCTTGTGACTGGCTTCCTTGTTGCGTGTCCCCCAAGTTGTGAGGACCCTATCAACAAGCCAGGAGAAGGCTGGGCTGTGGGCTAATCAAGCAGCCCCTTCCCGTGAGAAGGGGCCATCTCGGTGGCTTCCTGGGGTTCCGTCTGGCATTCTGTCAACCTTGCTGCGCGCCAGTCATCAATTACGGCTCTCGCTGGGTTTGTGTGAGAGGGAGATAAGCAGAGGAGACATCCCTTTACCAGGCTTTTTCCTTCCCTCTCAACAAAAGGAAGAAGCAGAAGAACAATATAAATCAGGCACAGACCCTCCTTCCTCTGTCTGAGGTGCTCTGCCATAGTTCCCTCAGGCCAAAAGTGCCTCGGGTTGTTGCCATGAAGGGAGAGGGGTATCTGGGACGTGCTGGGGACTTGCAGCGGACTTGTCCCCAGGCCTCAGGAAGAGGTGCAATGGGATGATTCCCTGGTTCTGCTCTTCCCTGCTGTGTGACCTTGCTAAAGTTCCACCCTCTCTGGAGAATGAGGATGACCTCCATCTACCAAAGTTAGTGTGGGGTTAAAATGGGAAACGAATGTAAAGGGCCTTACAAATCAAGTAGCAGCAGTTCTTCTTGTTGTCGTGGCAGTTGTCATGGTTACTATTGACATTTTGATCCAAGCCACCTCCCTCTAATGGTGCATGTAAAACAGGCCATCCTGTGGTGGAGAGATCAGAAGGAAAGAGGAAGGTACATAAAGTACGTCTGCTGCAATTAAGGGTGGCGTTTTTCCATTTTCTAACTGCCCGTGGGAACGGAGATTTAACACTGGCCTTGGAAAGGGCACCTTCTGTTCCAGGATGCCGCGGCCCACGCCCTGTCACGGGGACCAGTTTTCCACTCGGGGTTAGGGCTCACAGGCAGCTGGAGTGGCGAGCCCTGTATTTGCCCATGGCCAGGCCCTTCTAAGGCCTGTGGTGGGCACAGGGCACAGGAGGCATAGAGAGGAAGGGAGGAGCCGCTCACAGCTTGGGCCCTGGCCAGAGAAAGGGTTCTTTGAGATGTTCGCCATTCGGAAGCTGCTGGATGTTGTTCACAGGGTCCTACTAGTCCTACCAGGAGCAAGAACCTCATTGGTGCCTGAAGGGGTGCTGCAGGGACAGCTCTCATGACTTCGAAGGAGCAGGAGCTGGTCAACCTCTCAGAGCCCGCTGTGTAAACCCCGACATTGCTGGGCTGGAGAGGGTGCTAGGCTCAGGGTCTGCGGGTCACCCAGATGCCAGCTGGGCCTCTGGCGTCTGCCCTGATGAAATCAGTGGCCGCTGAGGTTCTGAAAATGATCAGGTAGTGACAGTGAAAGTGGGGGTTCTAGGAGGAGGGGCCACAAACTACAGCTGATTGGGGCGCCCTGATTTCTAAATTGAGACACAGGAAAGAATGTCCAGGTTTCATTTTGTAGGCTTAATCTAGCCTTGGATTCCATCCCCAGTCGCTCCATAATTTGTATTTAGTATCTACACACAAAACCTCTCCACAATGTACCACCTCTCTGAGCCTCATCTGCCATTTGTCTTCTGTCTAAATAATTTGAAAAACATATCCTGCTCTAAAGTGGATGAGTACATTGGCCTCTGGGTCTAGGGAGGGCTTCTTGCCTGGTAAGTGTCCCAGCTACGCCCTGTGTACCATTTCCTTACTCTCACTTCACCCATCGTCGCTCCTGCAGGGGAACCCACAAAAGGGGCCAAGTCTGTTAGTGTTGGTTATAGAGCATGGGTACTATACGGGCAGCATGCTGGGCCTCCCGCATTATGTCCACTGCCACAGAGAGACCAAGAAATTTGTTCAAGATCACACCGCTCATAAGGCACCAAGCCAAGATTTATGGTGTCACTTGGGTCTCACTGCAAATCCTATGTCCGATGTCTTTTTAAAAGCATTTTATTATAGAAAATTTCAAACATTCACAATGCAATCAGACTAGCAGAATGAACACCCTAATATGTATCCACATTCAACTATGGTCAGCACCTGGCCAGTCCGGTTTCATTCATACAATCCACCTCTCCCACCCCTGACCTATTTTGATGCATATATCAGACATCGTGCAATTCCGTCAGTAAATGTATTAATATATATCCTAAAAGTTAAGCTGTCTGTTAGAAAATACTTCTGCACTATAACGATCACTCTTAAAAATTAATCATTTTAAATATTAAGTATTTAGTCACTTCAAAATTCCAATTATTTCACAACTGCTGTATATATGGCTCAGTCAGTAGCTCAGTGTGATCTGTACATTGCAATTGGTTGATGGATTTCTCTGTCTCTTTTAATTCATATGTACCGATCCCAGCACTCTCCTGCTTTCATTCTCTCTCTTTCTTACTCAGCCTTTGTCTGAGAACTGGCTGGAAAAGCCAGATCATTTGTCCTACAGAGCGTCTATAGTCCGGGTTTTGTTGTCAATGTCTCCATGGTGTTCTTTACCGTGTTCCAGTGCCCTCTAAGGGCTCTTAAAAAGCAGAGGTTAGGTCCAGATGTCTAATTTCAAGGTCAATTTTTTAACAGTAAAATGTACCCCTATCAAGATACTTACTACCAGGTTGTCCCTCTCCTGTAATGTCAACCATCATTGATGGTCCATTAATTCACTCAAGATTACAAGATGGTGATGATCTTAACTCTCTCATTTCTTCCTCATTTATCAACTGGAGGATTTTCATAGTGAAAGTCCTCTCTCTTCCTATTTGGTAACACAAAAGAATGGTGTTTACAAGGAAGGAGGAGCGAATGTCAGATTCTTTCCCCACCTTTCCCCTCAAATTTTCAAAATATGCTGGTACCTTGGCTCACGGATGCTTTTGTTTGTGAACAATTTGGTTCACAAACCGAAGCATTTGGCAAAATTTTGTCTTTGTTTCTGAGCTCTGCATCGGGTGATGTACATACCCATGGCCATCGTTTCCGGAATCTCAGAATGAATTAAGTCTGTGAAACAAGGTATCACTGTAATGTGTTGGATCGCTGGCGTCCTCCAACAATGAACAACTTGATTTGGTTTGGGTTGTTTTAGGCTCATTATGAACTCACAGATTTAAACATATTAGTATGTTTTAGTCCATTGCAGTTATTATATTTATTGTTTTCCCATCTCTGGTCAATGGAAGTCTGTTCAAATTGGTTCCTGCGCACTTCCCACAGCTAATATCATACTTAATGGCAAAAGACTGAACGTTTTTCACTTAAGATCAGGAACAAGGTAAGCTGTTGATTCTTACTACTTCTGTTCAGTATGCTACTGGAGGTTGTAGCCAGTGCAATAAAGCAAGAAAAAGAAGTAAAAGGTATCTACAAGGAAAATAAGGAAGTGAAACTATTTTTATTCACAAGTGACTTGTTTATATATGTAGAAAAATCCTAAAGAATCTGCGACAAACTTTACAGGAACTAAAGAATTTAGTGATGTTACAGGATAAAAATCAAAGTACAAAAAGTAAATAGCATTTTAGATTAAATACTACTTTTGTCAAAACCTCAGAAGGCTTTGCCCCACCTCAAAAATTGTCAAGCTAATCTTGAAATGCAAAGACCCTAAAATAACCAAAACTATAAGTCAGAGAACTTATAGTTCCTGACTTCAAAAGTTACTATAAAATTGCAGTAATCAAAATGTATGGTATTAGATAAGGATGGGGCAATGGATAGAATATAAAGTCCAGACATAAAACTGTATGATTATGGGTCAATTTATTTTCCTCAAAATTAAGTCATTGGAAGATGGGTGGGAGGAAAGAATAGGCTTTTTTCTTTTTTTTTTCTTTTTTTGAATAAATGATGTTGAGTCAATTTGATAACCATATGGCAACAACTCAACTTAGATCCCTACCTCACATCATACACAAAAATTAATGCAAAATGGATATATACCTAAATGTAAGAGCTAAAAATATAAAACTTTGAGAGGAAAATATGAAAAATTTTTGTGACATTGGGTTGGGGACAAAAATTCTTAGAATACTAAAAGCACTATTCATTAAAGGAAAAATCAGTAACTTGGACTTTACCAAAATTAAAACATAATTGCTTTTTCAAAAAAAAATCACCAAGCAGAAAAAGAAAAGGACTAGAAGAAAACATTTGCCAATCATTTATCTGATGAAGTATTGTACAAGGATTTTACCTGAAGATCGCTGACAATTCAAAAATAAGAAGACAAATCAATTCAATTGAAAATGGGCAATAGATTCCTACAGATATGTCACCCAAGAAATTATATGAATAGCTAATAAGGACATGAAAAGATGCTGACCATTATTAGTCATTAGAGACGTGTAAATTAGAACCACCTACACCCACTAGGGTGGCTACGGTCCACATAGCAGGCATTCTCAAATGCTGTGGAGGATGTGGAGAAATACAATTCTAGTGGGAATGTGAAATGGTGCTGCCACTCTGAGAAAGTCTAGCAGTTTTATTTTTATATAATCTGATGTACCCATCTTTCACATAATGTTGTGAATTTTGAATCATAGTTTGAAAAGTTTTCTTCATGTCAGGTTCTTGAGGAATTCTCCTATATTTTCTCCTAGAGTACGTATGATTTTGTTCATTACATGGAAGTAGTTGGTCCATTTAGCATCGAAACTACTATAGGATGTGAGGGGTAGCTCCAGTTTCACTTTTCTTCAATATTCCTTTTTTTATTTTTATTTTTTTATTATTTTTTACCAAGAACATGTATTGGTACATTGCATACATAATGATCATAATCAACATGGTTATTTTGTACCTGTACATGATACATCTTGGTTTTCCTCCCTCTTCCCCCCTTCCCCTCCCCTCCCTTCCATTCACCCACCCTCCCTATTTGCAATAAGTGTAACTACACTTTACCATT
>PVJO010014543.1:0-47949 GCA_004026905.1 Hystrix cristata | reverse complement strand
TGGTGGTGGAACAACTTCCACAAAGCTCACTGGCTGTCTTCCAAGAAAACTCCAGGCCCTCTTCTCTTCCTCATCTCTCCTTCCCTCCTCTTGGTGAAATGTGTCTCTTAGACAACAGAGGCTGCATCTGTAAGCCTCAGGGAGAGGTAGAAAAGGACCTATCGGGGTCAGGGAATGTTAACATCAACTGGCACTATTAGCACTCTACAAGTGACACTGTTGCAACGCTGGGCAGTCTGTGTCTATCAGGCTGACTAATGTAATCTCTGCTGCTCTGGGTGTTGCCTGCTATGGGCTTCCTGCTGCCCTTTTTCCCAGAGAATTACCTGACACAGAACCAGAAAGACCTACCTCAGTAGCCAGCTGCTCCTTGATCCCTCCCACAGCTGAGCTGTCTACAGCCAGCCTCTGAGAGTCACAGATGTATGAAAGTCTAGCTCCTCACAGCTCAACCTGGCACCAACGTTCACTTCATGTTCCAGAATTCTCTGTAGGATCAGACTGAAGCTGGACTCCAGCTGGGAAAACATCTTTACTCTATTTCATTCCCATCTAGCTTCTCTCACATGCTTTGTTATAAGAGCATCTCTTAATAAATATCATGGGCACCCAAAATTCCTATCTGAAGATCTGTTTCTAGAGAACTCAATCTAAGATAGCCCCAAAGATGTGAGGGTTACGTTCACTCCAAACTCAAAATCCTTAAACATAATTTTCCCTTTCTTCGGTCATGTATTTACTTTAATTAGCATGATACCTTGCAGATGAATGTGTATTGTCTACTGAAAGATCTATGTCCAGCTCCATGCAAGAGAACCATCTTCGTAGAAAATCCTTTCACATCACTGCATCACCCAACTGCTGATGACTGAATTAATTAAAATGCTAACAAAATCACAAATCAAGTAACACATTTAGAATATTCATATTTGTTCATATAATCATAATTCTTAGGGGTTTTCTTTATTCTCTTCTCTATCTAAATAGATTCACTACTAAGGTAATGCATTTTCTAGACCAAAGTTCTTTATTTTATTTATATTGCATGGAAAAGTTCTTTCATCAACTGTTTGTTTCTTTGTGGTTTTTATTTTGAGAAATGATAAAGGATATTATGATCTTTCAGTGATCATTGACATATAGGTTTTATACTTAAAAACAGCTTGACGGGGTATAAAATCTTTGTGTGGTAATTTATTTTTTAAATTTTATTTTAATGGTACATTTTAGATGTGCACAGTGTTAACATTCATCATAGGGGATTTGTACTTGTACATGATATATCTTGTTGCTTCTTTTTTTCCCATTCTCCTCCCCAGTGTCTTCTCTGTATTCTGGCCTTCAGTTCTGCCATGAAGAATTTTAGACTAGTTTGCTTTTTCTGTTCGCGTGCTCATAGACATTTACTCTATAATCATCAGGATAAGTTTTCTATAAATTTTTCCTAGAACCCAGTAGGCCTTTTCTATTGATAATAAAATTCAGGATTTAGTTGATTTCAAGAAATGCTCTTTTACCATACATTTTCATTTTTCTGTGTAATATTGTTATCCTTTAAGGAATGCCATTTATTATTAGCATGATTTATTATAATTTATGTCTCTTTTTTCTGCCTTCTACAACCATAAAATACTAAAATTATTTTTCTCTTTCGTTTTGTTTCTATTTCTTTTTCTCTGATTATCTCAAGCCCTTTTTCTGGGCCAATGAGCGCTATATTTAGAATATTTAGAATAGTCTTTCTTATTTCCTCATGTTCTGAGTATGGAGACTTATGTTGGTACTGGAAATTGAACCCAGAGGCTTCCCACTGAGTTATGTTCCCATTCTTTTTATTTTGTTTGTTTATTCACTTGGAGGCAGAGTCTCATTAAGTCATTAAGTTGTTCAGGCTGGACTTGAACTTGCAAAACTCCTACCTCAGTCCCCTTGTAGAGGGTACTTTTTTCCACAGCTGTATTTTTCCACTCCATTTCTTCTGTAAGATCCGCTTCTCTGCCTTTCATCTCAATTCAGTGTGTGTGTGTATGTGTATCACTAAATATATTTTATTAATTTGACATCAATTTATAAAAAATTTATAGTCACTTTATTTTAAAATGTGAAGAATGTATGTTTTTCTTTTATTTTCTTCAGATTTTTTCTGTTATGTCATCTGATTTGCCTTTTGTTTTCTGTATTACTTCACTCTGCAGGTTCTGTGCTTTCTTTTGTTCATTGTACTTCTCAGAAAGAGTGAAGTTCTGTGTAGATGAGCGTTCTGCCAAGGAGGTAGTGTTGGCAAAGGGTGACCTGGAGAAGCCAAAGGTGTCCGCTTGGGTAAGCTTTCTCAGAGCACTGACAGAGACAGTCAGCCACATTTTCTGTTTGGGTGTTTCCTTCTCCTAAAGTTCCAGCAGTCCCTGTTAGTGCATCTTCTCACATAGTCAAACCCATGTCCTGTACGTCCCTACGTTCACTCACTCTAATGAACAGGTCCAGAAAATCCACCACACCTTTCAATACCAAGAGGGGAACCAATTGGCTTTGGGCACACTTCCACAGAGGCGATAAAGCTTCTTCTACTCATTTTCTCCTATGAGTAGATATGTTCTTAAAGGAAACAAGGTTAAAATGGCCTTGTCCAGTCATCTTTTACAAGGATTCCACTTCCTGTTTAATGACCATTCTTTGTCGGGTTGATTTTTACTATTGTCTTCATTTGTCATCACCCAGTGAAGATCTGTGATTACCTTTAGCCTTTCTTTATCTGCTGCAGATTTCCAATAATTTCCGCAGACAAAAGCAGCAGCCTTCCTGTAGTCAGTCTTTTGCCTTTAAGCAATTTCCATTATGAAACAGTCTCTAGGAATGCATTATGCCCAAATTAGAGGTTATCAGTATTTTACTTTATTCATTTACTCACCCCTCAGTCATTCAGCAAATGTCTATTGAGCGCCTCTGATGTGTGTTGGCCCAAATAAAATTGAGAGAAACACATTTACGACTGCTTCATAAATCCCCTTGAGATAAACAAAAAAGTTTTAAAGAATTTGATGATAGTTTCAGAAGCTAATTTTATTTACTCTGCATTTCTATCACCCATAAATATTATTAAGTGATGATTATCTGCTTTGTTTCTGACCAGGGAAATTGAATTTCATGAGCTACTGACGAGATTGATTTTTCTAAGAAAAGAACATTGGTCAGTTGTTTCAGTATTTTTTTTTTCTTTTTTTCTTGGTGGTTTATTTTGCAGGGGGAATATATGTATATCTGGTAAGATTTAAAGATGTGAGAATTTTGATAATAAACTGTCCACAAAACATGAAGGAGAATGTAAAATAAATGCATGTAAATCCCATAGGTGAATGAGTGAGGATATATTTTGTACACTTCTAAAACAAATCCTTCAATTTCCTGAGTTCTTTGGAGGCATATACCATCCTGAAGTCAATAAACATATAAATAAGTAATAGACTGAGGCAGCTATGCAGATGGAAAATATAAAAGGTGGATGATGGCTCCACACTGTGAGTCAAGAAGAAAATTTGCTGCTGTTTCGAAGAAAGAAGGACCTACATTTCGGAGTGGCCTGTTAAAGTGCATTCTCCTGTAGAAATGTGGACAATTCTGTTTGGCCACTGCTGATTCCGAGTCAAGAATACAGCTGTAGAAACGGTGAAGTGTAAATGAACTTGTTCATTAGGTCACCAGGGCATACAAAACCAGAAATTGCTCTGCCAGATGTAGGATATAATTGGTTGTCTCAGACCTTTGAACTCACTGTTTTTAAAAATTTATTTTAATGTAATACATGTAGATGTTAATAAAGAAAATACAAACACTTTTCTTCCTTCTACGAAAAAGTAAAACCAAATAATTAGAGAATAACAGTAGTTAATCCATTGTGTATCATAACCTTAAAAGAATCGCCAAACTATTACTCAGTATTAGATCAACATCCATAAAGTGGATGGCATTGGTCAAGGAATGGCTAAAGACCAGAGAGTTCCCAATTATAACATGATAAAATGATTAAGTCAAAGGTAGTGTCATGAGATCCTGTAAAAAGTTGTCCTATAGTGTCAACTGAGTTGGGGGTTAAGGTACTATATGGTTTTGACTAAGGAAAACAGAGTAGGCAATTCAACGACAGGCAAACTCTCTCCAGATGTGGCTAAGCTGTCTGTTGCCCTTAGTACCTAATGAGTGTAAACCTGACATGTGTATAAAACTGAACAGACTTTGCTGCTTTTAAAAAAGAAAAAAGGTAATATCTATGATTGACATTCTGATAACAACATTTTGAAGTGACTTCAGAACTCCTCAGGAAAAGTAAACCTTAAATCTCTTTCATAAGCAAAACTTTTCTTGAAACAGTGTCTTGTGTTACAGCCTAATTGATAAAAACTAATAAAACTGGAATTGTTCGGGGCTCAGTCCGGACCCTGATCTTAGTACCCACCCTCTGAGTGATGACAGCTGAATGGGTGGAGGAACACACTCTGACCAGTGGGGCAGGGATGTATCAAAAATTACACAGAAGGTGGAGATACAAGAAGAAATCAACATCGACCTCAAAAACCTGCCTCAATGTCAACATCCTTCGCCAATAATTTTCAAACTGTAATATGCACATAGCTCATGTGGAGACTGCTACAGTGCAGTTTATGTGGACCTGAGGGGGACCAGAGAGTCTGCACTCCTAACACACTGCTCGACACCATACTTGCTGCTCTCTCTGTCCAGGGGGCTCAGCTAGAGAAGCAAGAAGGCACCATATGACATCGTGTTGTCAGGAGTCAAGCAAATATCGAAAAGGATATTTAATGTAAATGACTACTACTAAAGTATCCACTGGAAAAATTATTAACCCAAACCTTCTATCTTCACATTCTCTACCAATCTCTACTTGAAAAGAGAAGTGGGAGAGACAGAGGGAGAGACTTCCGGGCAACACACAATGTGATACAACTGCGTCATGTGCTTGCCATATAGCGAAGCGTCCTCCTGAGGGGAGCAGTAGAGACACGTGTGCGGACACATGTGACCCCTGAGTGGACTCGGTGGCAGTTGGTCTTAGGCACACTGGCTCAAGCCTCTTCACGGAGAGGGCTGCAAGTGGAGTCAGTGAGGCTCAGGATGCTAGACCAGATGTCCTAGTGACCTGGCTAGACACATGCACCAAATGAGGGCCAGACAGGAAAGGACTTGCTCAAGGTTACAGTGACCCAGCCCCTCCTTGGCCTTGCCTAGTTCTTTACTGCCCTGGGGCCTTCCGCTCCACCCCGACTGCTAGCTTGTAGCAGTGAGCTTGTCACTCTACACTCTCTGTTTCAATACCTCCCTCCACACCAGGGCATGTCTCCTCCTGCACTCTCTTCAGCACGGTTTGTTTCCTTCGTGGCACTTTTCACAACTGTAATTATGCTTTTCATTATATTAATTACTCTTTTTTTCTTTTAGATATGTCTTCTCCATTAGTATGTAAGCTCCATGTACAAGATATGACTAGTGCCTTGTAACCTCAGGGCCGAAGAGTATCAAGTACTTAAAAAAGTATCTGTTGGGTGAAATAATGAATGAATGTATTATTCACTGCAAAAAAAAAATAGAAAAATGTAAGTGAGGGCACAAGGAGATTATAGAGAAGAGGAGAATTTCTTAGTCCAGTGTGGCCAACTAACTAATCTTTGGAGAATTAATATGAAAATGAAATGGAGGATATTAGGCCTGATTCCTTTTGAAACTATAAAACCAAATTTGAAACTCCAGGCATGTTTAACCAATATATTGCAGAAGGATCTATAAATTGTGCAAATATAGAAGATGAAATTCCAAGAACCGCCTAGGGAAACAGTGCTCAGCATTGAAGCTAAGCCAGAGAAGTCTTCCCAATCCCTTTGTGGCTTTCTTTCTCTAGACACTCACCATCCCGAGCTTCCTCTTTGCAGCCCCGTGTGCGCCTTACCAAGAGGTATTTCCGAGCTTTCCTATGACACCTAAGCTGTCCAAGTCCTGGCAATCAGACTCTTTACCCACCTGAGACAGACTATTAAATAATTTCCAAGTTAAAAATAGCTTAATGTGTTTCCAAGATAGTATTTATATTCTCATAATGGCCTTAGAAATTTTAATGCAAATTAGTGTTAAAATATGAGTAAAATGTATTATAAACTTTCCAAAGTCCTCATTATCATACCATGAAGACAGCTAGTTCCTCAGCAGAAGTAAACACTAATATGTCCACAAAATGGATAGATCTTTTAAAGAAAGATTACACTACTCAAACCCAAAAAAAATGATTGTAACTTGCGGTAGCAAATCTACAATGAAAATTGTAAGAAATTGCGATACAATAAAGATTTCAGAAAGTCAATAGCAACAATATAGCAGGCTTTGAAGGTGGTTAAAGAACATATTTTGAAAACCTAATAAAAACTGCTTGCACTGATGACTGTATCTCCCAAAGTTGCCATGAATACAACGTAGAAAGAAGAGAAGTAGCTTTATCTCCACTGGCAGTAACTGTACACCAATAAGTCATGTGGCTTTCAAGAACTTCTACAATGAATTCTAGCTAAAACTTGAGCATTTCTAAATGCTAAACATTAGTAGTTTATGAAAACAAAACAAAGATTTAAACAGATCCAACAATTTACAATTAGAAAGAAATCTCTAGTTCATTTTCTGCACTTAATGTGGCAAACCAGTTTAAACTATTTAGAAGCCTATATTGATATTGCTTTCTTGTAATTTGGTAAAGCAAGCCATTTAAATAATGAAAGAGAAGCATTTTCTCCTCAATACTACATTAAGTAAAAGGAAATCACTAATATAATTCTGTTTCCATGGAAACTGAAGTAGAGAGCCAGTGTGATAGAAACTATTTGTCCTAGTATACATATTTTCTTCCTTCTCCTTGAAATATACTTTTGACTGCTGTCCAAAGGCTAAAGAGTGTCGAGAAAGGATTCTCTTCGCTCATCTTTCCCAGAGTTGAGTGCTGCCGAAGTAGCTAGAACAGAAAACAGCAGTTTTATCATTACAGGGCTGAAATAAGGGCTGTCTAGAAGAATGGACTTTGCAGGGAAAAAAAAATGCCGTAATATATCTAATTCTCTGACTTGAGATTCAAAGATTAAATTCAAACCTCTCAACCCTATTACAATTACTGCACATGAGCCCAGTATTGGGTAATATCTCTCTCCCCCACCATCATCTTTTTTTAACAAACAAATTATTTTATCTTTTTGTTTTCCCCACCATCATCTTTAACCAGTGTTGTGCCAGTTAATTGTCGATTTGACTGAATTAGGAGGGTCCCGAGAGGTCACTGGATGGGGGAAGTAGTGGATTAGTCCACGGACATTCTTATTTGAAGGTGCTGTTAGGACATGGAGTCTGGTTGGAGGAGGGTCACTGGGGACAAGGGTTTAGAAGTACAACTCACACTGGTGCTGTCTTTCTGGCTCTTCTTCCCCATCACCATGAAGTGAACAGCTTGCTGCGGCACCATGTCCCTCCACCACTACACTTCTGACCAACACAAGTGTGCCACCATCCTAATAAGATTCCTTTCTAGAACAGTTATTATCAAAGTGTTGTTACCAGACCAGGAACATCAACAGCACCGAGGAAGATCTAAACATCGAAATTCTTGGCCGGCACATCAGATCTACTACATCAGAGCCTCAGGAGGGTGGGCTCCAACAATCTGTGTTTTAACAAAACCTGTGGGGGACTCTAATGCACGCTACAGAACCACAAGGTAGGCACTTGTCTGACGAGGGACTCGTGAGAAGACAGACTGACTTGGAGCTAAGTGACCCTCCGTGTGTGGGAAGCAGAGGCTGGAGGTCAGGTCTCAGCCACAGTACCAGCGCTAAGGGAGACTCTTAAGGAACTAACATACCTGGAAGACTGGCCAGAGAGAACAATGGAACAGTACCAGAAAGATGGTAATGTGAGATGTGAAATTTGTATAGGAATGTGGATAAGGTTAAAGGAGAAGGAGGAAGAGGAAGAAAAAGACAAAGAGAAGTAGGAGGAAGAGGCAGCAAGAAAGCATCTCATATATAATTTTGAACTTTGTGTTACAATAAAATTTGATTGGGGACAACCTCTGGCTCCTAAATGGTAACTAAATACACTTTCAGATACACAATGCTTTTCTTTAGGCTTTTCTGGATGTGTGCTGTATTATTTTCTACCCATTTGAGGAAGCAGATTCTGTTACTGGCAAACTAAATGAACACTGACTGTAGTTTTAGGAAACATAGTGTGAGAATGCACCATGCCCAAAGCTCTATGGTAAATCCTATCTTCTGTAAGCAGCTCAGCTTTCTAAAGCACCAGGTCCTCCTGGCTGGGCTCATCACATCGTCGCAAGGAGACCAGATGCCTGGCCGAGAGGCGCTGCAAAGACAAAGTAGGGTAAACTCAAAGTCTGGACCTCTGAACTTTTCTAACGTTAAAATTTTCTCATCTTACGACAGATTTGGACTTGGAAACCTTTTTACACTCATCACAAAAGGCTACAGATGTAAAATGTTGGGAAATAAAACAAATTCACAGACAAAATTAGAAATTATCTTTGGGCTAAATCCCCCACTCGGAGAATGTTACTTGTTTCTTCCCTTTCTTCTCATGAAGGAACATATAGATCTGTTATCTCAAGAGCTTTTGTCTAGATTCCAGCTAATCAAATATCTATCTAATTACAATGTAGCATGCCATACACGCTGCCTGTGCACAATCTGCTTTTCTTTATTAACAGCAACAAATGAATGCTCTGAATATTGCTTGGGGGTGAGGGTCTGACACCAGCCACTCCTTTTGCCACTATGGGGATTGGGGGCACATGCTATAAGGGGAACCCCAGTCTGCTTTTCTCTCACCTCTAATATGGAAAGAATAATAAGAAAAAAGAATAGGATGTCCCTGGTTCTGAAGGGTGGTACAGGATTTACTCGTGCACACGGACACTGTAAATGTCTTTCCTGCTCAGGCCACCTCTGTGGTCTCTGCAGGTAGCCCGGAGCTTGAGTTGAACCTTACAGGCACATGGCAATGTCAAAGCTCTCAGCTTCTCGGGCCTTGGAAGTACTTGTTAAATCTCTGGAAAGACCTTGAGAAAATAGAGGGCCAAACTGATTTGCTTCTGATCACTTAATGAATCTGGCCTCCGCTTTTCCACCTGCAAAATGATAAAGAGGCTTCTGCATCCAAAAGGTGGTGCGGGCATTAGGTGCTTCGACTGTGGCAAGTACTCAGAAGGGTACCTGGTCTGGGTTCAGCATTCAAAATACATTGCCGATGAGTACTCTTACTACTAACTAGCCATGGGCAAATCACTGAGCCAAACTGAGCCTCAGAGTCTTTGTATTATGAGGGAGATGGGGTATGTCCAGTCAATTTTAAGATTTCTTGCAAGTTCCCTAGAGGGTGCCCTGGAGGAGGAGGACAACAGAAAAGGGGGAGATAACAGCATGCCAAGGGCCCTGCTTCCTTTAATATAAACCACAGTTTTATGATTTCATATATTTATATGTGTTTATGTATTTAGAACCAGTTTTACATAATTGGAGTATCAATTTGAGAGGAATAATTACCATGATTTAAAAAAATTAAAAATCTTGGCTAGTATTTGCAGGGTCTTTTTGAGCTTTGAAGTCATTTTCTTTTCAATGTATATATTAATTCACCTGTGCAGATACAAGATGTTCTTAATATAAAAATATACTTTATGTAACTCAAAGAACAAAATCGTGCCTTCTCTTCCCAAAATATAGACGTGAGAAGAGCCCATTGCTAGTCATCTAATTAAATTCTTTTTATAGCAATTCCAAAACTTTTGTTTGATCTATTTTTCTTTCCTTCCTTTTTCCCCCAAAGGTTTGGATATTAACATATATTTGGTCTAGCAAAGGACTACTATTTTTTAATTCCAAACTAAGAGAACATAATATAAAAGTACAAGACGAAATTAAAATAGAGATGGGACAGAAAAGTATCAGAGATTATTTCACATGAAAATGGGAAATAATTCTACTGTGGAAGAAGAGCCTTATAAATTAAGGAAGAAGTCCTCCTTCGCCCCCTCTTTCTTCTTCTTTCTCCTTTCCCTCCCTTCTTCTTCCCTTCCTCCTTCTCTCTGCCTCCTCATTCTCATCCTCTGCCATCTCTCACCACTCTCCCCTTGCCCTCCCCTCCTCTTCCTCTCCTCCTTTCCGTCCACTTTCCAGGCATTACAGGCAGGGGACACAGCAGCCCCTCAAGACGACTGACCTGCAGTGGATAATCCTCATTCTCCAGAACCTTCATCTCTAACCAGCGCTGCTCAAAGGCACGTGAAACTGCCAGGGACACAGGCAGCGCCCGATGAGAGAGCAGGGCCAAGCAGCCCGACCCCTTGCCAAGGACGACACCTGCACAGGCCTGCTGCCAGAACCTGGGAAGGTTGCACATCCCTGAAGAACTCATAACTCAGTTCTAAAAATATTCATGTTTTGCCAGTGGTGAGTTAATACTCTCAGAGCCACTCCGGAAAAAAACTCTAGCTACGTGTTGATAGGTAAAGGGAAAATAAGTGTGTGTGTGTGTGTGTGTGTGTGTGTGTGTGTGTGTGTGTGTGATGCTGTGCTGAGAGGGGTGGAAATTTCACTCTTGTCTGTGCCTGCTGCCCATCCCTGACTGTATTCATCACTATTCTATACATTATCAAAATTAATCCTTGTAACAGTTTTCCCAGATTTTCAGAGAAGAAAATTGAGGCCACAGAATTATGCACAAGTTGTCTGAAGCACACTAAAGTTTCCAAAGGATGAAGCAAAGCAGCATGGTAGAATTTGGTAAGACAAATGGACACCTATGAAATCACTAAGTCCTACAATGTATGGAGAGATGGCAGGGAAGGGGATCACTTTAGGGACAGAACTCAAAATGTGGCCTTGCAAGGTAGAAAAGACCCTTCAAATATAAAGCCCAACACCTTTTCCTGGTTAAAAAAAAATGAGCATCAGCTTCACTTACTTAGCATAATTCATCTGGGTCACACTTGACAAAAGGCATTAACAACCTGATGCTGGTATTTGCTTATTTCTATACTTTCTTCCAAAGAAAAATTTCTGTGTACCCTGGATCATCCATACATTCCAAGATAGTAATCTCTTCAGAATAATTACAACCCTCATCTCCACAGATACCTAGACGACTTTATGGATCTTCCTTTTAGTCACTGTTTTTAAATTAGATGCTGAGATCAAATGATTCTTAGCGAGGGTATGGAAACTTATCATGGAGAAACAACACAGGGCAAGAAGCAGTCTGAAGCTGGCAGACGATGTGTGCCTGGAGGAAGCACTCTGTGCAGAGAGAGGCCATCATGCCTCGGCTACTCTTGTTAGTTTAGGATCACTTTGAGGCTCAAACTCAAAGAGAAGTTTGAGTTACTCTGAGGTTTGGAAGTGAATGTGAATTTGGAGCTGAGGGAGGCTAATCCCCACCTGTCTCTGCTCACTGCTGCTCATCGGACATCGTTTCTATCAATAATTGAGTTCAGTTAGACAGGAGGGAACCCAGGAGCCGAGCTGAAGTCCTGTGAAATGTCAGACACCAAGGTTTATTTGGGTTTCCCTGACCTCGGCTCCACATGTTTCCATACATTTATTGGTTTTTCTTTTCTGTTCTACTTTCAGAGGACTGTGCTAGAAACAATCAGTTGCTTCTTTCCAAATGTTTTTAAATTGCCCAGTTTGGTACAAGAGTAAGTGGGCAAATGTCAAAAGCTTATTCTGCCATTTTGTTTGTCTTTTGCACAGCAACATTTCAGGGCCCAATTACCAAACTTTTTAACATGGTATGTTCCATAAGCATAGCCTAATCAGGACCCAAGTTCCTGCTATTACTTCTTGAAGTCATGTTGATTTTCTGAAATCTTTCTGCACAGATTGTTTGAAGTTAAATATATAAAGCGATCAACTAATTTTTCATGCAGAGTACAAGCAGTATGCATTAGAAATATATCTATATTTTCTGACCTCTCTAGTTCTGTATCTATAGCTACGCATTTCTTTACCTTTCATTAGTACCCTCCCTAACTGCCTGGTCACTTACGGACTGGATCATTCACTGATCCTAATGATACAGGGTCACTCAGACCCCAGAGGCATAGACAGCTGTGATACCTTTCATGTCCAGTGTTTTCAACACATATTTAAGCTCTTTGGAACCCGTAACTAAAAAGGTGCTTTGGAAAATTTAAATTAGTAATTACATACGTCTTTGGATATTTTTATCTGGACTTGGTTGTGTGAGTGGAAGTCTTTCTACTAAGAGCCATGAAATCATACTCTCCCCTGGACACCTCGATTATACTGGCCAGAAAAAACTCTTAACGGTAAACCGTTAAACATGAGTGAAGTAAGAAGTGATGCTAGGTTTCCTTTTCTTTCTTCAGCAGCTAGGCAAGAAGCCTTAGTGTTTTCTAGCTGTCAGCCATGTGGGGCTCTGTGCCCCGCACGGACCCAGGAGGGCCCCAGGCGGCCGGAAGCTCCCTGCTCCCTGACACCTGAGCCCCACACCTCGCCGGGCTCTGCCACATCTCCTGGTTTCTTTCACTTACTGTGCCCTCCTCGTCCTTCCCACCCCTATTCACTTAGAAGAAGGAACAGAAGTGTAGAATTTAGATTTTTTAAAGTCATGCATGTCTTTCATGCAATAAAGCACAGATAATCAAGCATGAAAAAGAGGAATAGTTAGGTTTCTCCGAATTTCAAACGTATGAAATGCTGCGCTCAGATGTTCCCGCATGCTCACAACATTTCTGTGCCCCTTAATCAGCGTCCTAGAGCATTCACAAAGGTTCTTTATAATTCTCCTACATTATCACGGCTTCTCTTATTATCAGCAAATAATCCAGATTCACAGGGAATGTGGGGCCCATAGGCAGGAATTCCCTCTGCCTACTCATTTCTTCACTCCGTTTCAGGTAAATACAGGGAGTTGCTAAGCTGGGGAACCTTCTGTCTCTGTCTCTGATTTTTACTCACCTAAAAATTCATTATTAACAATATTTTGATTAACAAATCATAATCTCACACATTTATGGGGTACAGTGTGGTCTACCCAATGTGGCACGATCAAATCAAGATAATCATCCATCACCTCACTTACCTATCATTTTTTATGATTAGACATTTGAAATGTAATGTCCTGGTTATTTTAAAATATATAATACATTATTATTGACTTCAGTCCCCTGCTGTGCAATAGATCTTAAAGTCTATTTCTCTCATTTGTCTGACCCTTTGCACCCTTTGACCAACAGGGCCTTGTTCTCTTCCTCCTCCCTCCACCCAACGCTTTCAGAAATGTCAGTCTATTCTCTGCTTGTATGAATTCAAACTTGTTAATTTCTTACATGATATTTGTCTTTCTACGCCTGGCTTATTCCACACCATTTGGGTGAGAGGCGATACCTCATTGTTTTAATTTGCCTTTCCTTAATGAATAATGATGGTGAGTATTTTTTTCGTGGACCTATTTGTCATTTGTTTGTCTTCTTTTGAAAAATGTATCTTCAGCTCCTTTGCCAAGTTTTAAATTGAGTTATTTATTTTCTTGTTGTTGAACTGTTTGGGTTCCTTACATATTTTAGATACTAATCCCTTACCGGATGTGTACTTTCAAGCATTTTCGCTCACTCTTTATATGTTTTCGTCTCTTCTGATTATTTCCTCGCTATGTAGAAGCTTTATAGTCGAATGAGATCCCACCTGAATATTTTTGTTTTTGTTACCTGTGCTCGCAGTTCATATCCAGAAAATCGTTGACTGGACCAATGTAGTGGAACATTTACTATGTTCTTGTCTACTTTTTATAGTTTCATAGCGTACATTTAAGCCTTTAGTCCTTTTAAGTTGATTTTTGTGTGAGATAAAGTTCTAATTTCGTTCATCTGCATTGGATTATCAGTTTTCCCGACACTAATTGTGGTGTATCTTTTGCATGTTAATACTACACTATTTTTTTTTTTCTTTTGGTGCTGGGGATCGAACTCACAGCCTTGGGCTTGCAAGGCAAGCACTCTAACCGCTGAGCTAAATCCCCAGCCCCTACACTATTTTAAATACAATTGCTTCATAGTATGTTTTGAAATCAGGGACTATGGTGCCTCCTACTTTGTTCTTTTTGTTAAAGACTATTTGTCCTGGATGGAAATACTCCTTCTGTCCGGGATTTTCAAGAAAAGCAATTCAAAATTTAGGGGCTAGGTCTGCTCCTTTCCAACTCTGCCACCATGTAAAACTTTTTTTTTTTTCAAACTCGTTTAAGTTTCTCCAGGGGGGAAAACCCTTCCTCATCAAGTCATTGTGGTGGTCCAATTTAAGAGAGCAAAAAAGGAGTTACTACTGAAGTATTTGATACAGAGTTAGAACTAAATAAATCTTGATAGCAAGTAGGATTCATCTCAATCAAAACTTACTTGCTCATTAGATTTGTGAGAGGAAAATATCCACTGAACCTATTTCAAATCAAAGAGAGAGCGCTCCCTGGAGAATTAGCAGGGTGTCTGGCAAAAGCACACCAGGTAAAGGATGGCTGGCTCCTCTTGGAAATGGAAAAAAGGAAAAAAGAGGGACAGATGTAGCTCACTCCTCTGTCTTATTATCTAGTCTCTCATTTCTTTGCCTCCTCTATGTCAGTGCTTCTCCAAGACACTCCTGCCCCACCCCACTGGAGTTCTCTACTTTTTCAGAGCTTGACCAAATTGCCATCCTAGTAAATTCCACCTCAACTCTATAATCAATTAAACCAATTGCCTGTTTCTTGAGCTTCACATTCTCAGAAGACAAAATCCAATCGGCCCAGTTCAGACCTGGCGCTCACCTGAGATCAACGAGTCATGGTGAGGATGGGAACAACACAAATTGGGTCCCTGTGGGCTGTTGGAGTATCGTCGCTGAGAAGGAGACATGGAGAGGCCGGACCAATGAGAAGATGAGCCTGTTTCATTACTATTGCTCAGCAGCACGGGAGGCTGGAAAGACCAGAACCAACATGCTCTGGCTCAGGCATGCAGACTCCACTTTCCATTAGGACCTCACATCCTATTTCAGTCCATTCCCCGGGAGGAAGACAGTCAGTCTGCACAAAGCTTTGTAATCCAATGTTTATGACAATAATCTTCATAAAGCCAGTAACTGCAACCAGCTCAGTGCCCATCAACTGGAGAGTGGACAGACACAATGTGGATAGACACATCCGTGCTAGGCAGCCCTATCCAGCGACATAAAGGAACAAAATAGTATTATATATGTAACAATAAGAACAGATTTCAAAAACATTATGCAGAGTGAAAGAAATCAAATGCAAAATGCTACATATTGTATAGTTCCATTTATATCAGAGATCTTGAAATAGCAAAACTGTAGTGACAAAAAACAGATCAGTGGTTTCCTGGGGACAAAAATGTGGGGGGTGGGTTGACTGCAGATGGACGTGAAAAAAATATTTTAAGAGGGTAGAATTCTTTTATATCTTCATTGTGGTGCAGGTTACTTGAGTACATACAATTACTCAAAGTCAGGAAACTTGCAAAGTGAACTAAAAAGGATGATTTTATTGTATTTAAATTATACTTCAGGAAACAGGAAGGAAGGAAGGCAGAGAGGGAGGGAAGGAAGGAGGGAATAATGAAGAAAAGAAGGGAGGAAGAAAGGGATGGAGGGAGGGAGGACACAGGAAAGAGGAGAAGAGAGGAGAGGGAGGGAAAAATGAGAGAAGGAGGAAGGCAGAGAGGAGAGACCTAGAAAGACATCATCTTCAAATATATAGGCTCTTTTCTTCAGGTGAGGGAGTATTTATCAATTACTATGTTTATGAATACATAATTACTATCAATAAAACTTTTTATTGCACAATTACCATATGGTGCAAAGCATGCTAAGTAATTCCTTCATCTGCCTTATTGAATTCAGTTCTCACAACAGCCCTGCAGAGGAGGGGATATTACCCTCATTTAAAATATTAAGCAGTAGTTGCTCAGAGAATTTAATCTTCTTTCCAAGACTCCCCAGCCAGCCAATGGCAGAGCAGGAACATGAAACAAAGTGCTCTGATTCTCAAGCCTCTATTGCCACAACCATCCTTTGGAAATAAAGTAATACTATAACCAGGTATTTCCTCAAATTATGATCAACAGCTTATTCAAAAGAGAAAAATATTAACTAAAACACTGTGAAATTATTTTTCAGCCACTATCCATGTTTTCAGGAGCATGTGGTTATTTTGTTGCCCAGTGGAAAAAACCTAAGGCAGGCGAATATACACATGTACATATATATCAATACATACATATATTTTAGCAGAATGCTAAAATCACCACAGAATACTAGTTAACTTTGGGCTAAAGTGAGGGCAAATTCGTACAACATATACATGAAATTTAAGGCAATTTTAATGCATCAAACATATAAGAGTATGTGATCTCTACTCTCTGAGTAAATTATACAAATCAGGGCAATATTTTGTAGCCTGGGAGAGGAAGAGAATTATGTTTGCATTATTTATTAACTACAAGGTATTTAAGGAGTTCCCACCATGAGTAGGACTGTACACTGCATTAGAACAAAGCACAGAAACCATTTTAGGATACCTTGCTGGATAAATGCACAGGAAACAATCAACATGGGTGAAATAGACACAGTAAAATAATAAATGGAATGATTTTGGACAGAACTGCCTTGGAAGTTCAAAAATGCAAGAAATCAGTGTGAGAGGCATCGGTGAAGACTGCAGGGAGACACTGCAGAGTGGCGGAAGAGCGTGATGGCACATACAACAGGAGGCACTCTATCAGTGATGTAATACTTACCAGACTTCGGCAGGTTACTCCTCTGTGCCTTAATTTCCCCATTTGGAAGGTGAGGATGTGAAAAGACTTGAAAGAATTTGCAATATGCCTCTCCAAAATATGCTACTTTGACATATTGATTAATTTGAGGCAAAGGCATTTGAGAAACAACAGGATGCCGAAAGGGTTCTCTGACCTCCCTATTTCACTTAAACACAAGCCACACAATTTCCCATGAAAAATATCCTGTTGCCATGCCAGGAAAGAAAGGACATCCTTATCAACCGAGACTGCGAAGTGACCCTGAAATGCATTTGTACAAGAAAAGTTACTAAAATAACCCTTCTCTTCCAGTAGCTTCCCCCAGCATATCTCTTGGTCACTTTCCCACAATTTCCTGCCTCTAGCCCAAACCTTTTCATCTTATCATTTCTTCCCAAATTTAGCATTTCTTGGTCTAAAAGGTGTAGGAGCTGTTTCAGTCATTTCTTTAAGTCTTCATTTTCTTCTAAGAACTCCCACATACTTGCACAATTTTACAAAATGTTTATGCTTTACTCTTGTTAATTCTTGGACCCACCCAGATCACCTAAGAAGATACAGGACTTTTTTTTCCCCATTACACGTTCAGGTAAAGATTAGATCTGTTTAAAACAGTGGCAGGCACAATCTCTATGTCAGATTACACAGGTGGAAATGAAAGTGGAATTTAAAGCTCAGTAAGATTTAAGAAGGAAGAAGAGGATGGTGTGACTGCTCTTGGGAAAGGCAGTAACTTAGGGTAACATGAAGACTAGGAGAGAGTGAGAAAAAGGGCTCATGTGGAGGGAAGGAGTATATTTCACGCTTGGGAGGAGCAGGAAACTCAGATGAGATGAAGTAGTATAAAAATGAGGATGACCTGGAAGCCCACAAGGAGAAATGTGGTTCAAACATAAGAACATCAGAAAATTGGTTAGTTTCTTCAACAAGCTCTAAAAACTAAGTACTATTTAAAGAAAATTTGTGTCATAGCAACATACTACATGAATTGGAAATAGGAAGTGGCAAAATAAAGGAGAATAAATAGAAGACCATGGAAGAACCCTATGCATTTTAACAGCATTCTAAATTTCAGATCTGAGACGAAAGCCTGAGAAATCCATCCAACAGAAGAATACGACAACAGAGCCTGAGTTACAGGGAGACAGTAAGTACTTATTGCAACAGTAGGGTGTGACGCGGTAACCCATAATGAAGAAAATAGAAGCTCACTTTATGACACTCGGCTAAAACATACCCTGTCCTAACAATCTTTTCACTGCTCCTCATTTTCCCCTTCATGGGCACTCTAAAGTATACTAGAGCCGGTCTACAGTCTCCTAAAGCTTTATAAAAATAGAAACTGATGAATACGTGTAAAAAAAGACTGACTGATGCCTTATATTTCATGGTACAAAAGTCTGGCAAAATTAAGCATAAAAAGAAAAATAATGGGTTAGCCCAGTAGATCTCAAGCTTACAGCCAGCCCCAGCATTTTGAAATTGTTTCAACCAGGATTCGTGTTTCTGGGTGAGGTTTCACGTGCCTTTACCGTGAGTCCTTCCCACTTCTCTTCCCATCCCACCACTGAACTGAAACAATGCTTGCTGCTTAGGGTGTCGAGATACTTCTTCCCTTTTCATTTATTTCTTTTCCTCAAACTCAGGACATCTACCTTGGATACCGAGTCTTCATTTCAGTGTGCTGAAACCCAAAACATACATTCCCAAGGTGCCATTGGTATATCAATATCAAGGCATTTGAACCTTTCAATCTTCTGAAAGAAACCAAATAAATTATTATAACCGATCAAAACCCCCGAACAGTACAGGCAAGTTATAAAGCATATGCACTTCGTGGTTTGATATTAAAGATTAACTGAGGCTGCTTTTTCACAGTTTTAGGACAAATACCTCACTATATTGAATAGAACTATCACAGTTAGTACATTTGATCCCAAAGCAAATGTCAGAGATGTGCTGATTGCGCATGGCTGTTTTACACAGCTGAGGAAGTCAGTAGCACTCAAGCATCCCTGAGCCAGCAGCTTGCTCCTGGTGACTCTGCAGAGCTGCTTCAAAGGGTGCACGCAGCCCACACCTTGAGCAGAAGAACAGCCCCAGGTATGTTCAGTTTTGAAGCTATTTGCCCTTCTATCTCTATTACCCTCTTTGGCCTCTTTATATTTCACAGGCACATCCACGCCCAAATCACACTCACAGCTCATGACACTCCATAGCAGCAAGGACCCAGGCTTCTCCTGTTACATGGTGTTCCCAAATCCTCAGAGGGTTCCATTTCCTCTCACTTAAACAGAATATACATTTCTGCCTGATCTCAATTTGGAAAGAAATCACACATTTGACATTTTCAAAAATTCACACTGACACATGAGTCACTGGGTGGTGTGGTTAACTCTCCCGGGGATGTCTGAATTCTAATTCAGGCATCCCTCAACCCAAGGACTCTCCAGTTGGTAGAATGTGTGGGGAAGATATTTTGAGCAAAGTGTTTTCCTAGGTTCCTCCTTCATACACGCACATGAGCAAAAGAGGGGGCACTTATTTGGTGTTCCAATTTTGAAAGAAAACCCAAAAGAGTTATTTAATTAACTCACTGGGTTCATTTAGAATGGTGACGACTGGTTTATTCCTTCCCCGTGGCTTCTTTGGCATCTCCTTTAAGTATCACCACACTCTAAATCTGAATAATGTGTTATTTTTTAACCAAAGAAACATCTCTTTATGTAAGACATGTTTATGAAGTAACTTCATCTTAAGATTTCATACATAGCAACCCAGATCGAATGTTTCAGAAATTCTTGTTAAGGAACTCTAATACAGAACGCACACGCATGTGCAACACACACACACACGCACACACACACGCTCTGGCATGGATTAGCCAAAAAGTTTCCTAGAATATAGGTCTCACTTTTTTCTCGTATCAAGTCATATCCTCACTTTAATGGTGTTTGACCAGATGGAAAGACACCTTCTTCATCAATTACTTCCCACTCAGCTTTGAGAGTGAATATGTACTTCTGAGTAATATTTTATCAAACGACACCTGAGACACAGCTTTGTGAGCATGAGAGTTACAAAATGAAATTGAACCGCTCTAGCACCAAAGCCATAAGCAAGATGACAGATATTGATTGTGCCCCAAGATGTAATGTAGGCACCTAATGGGGCGTAGTAATGTACAATGAATCATTAGAATATTATTTTAAATTTTCCATTCACCTGGGGGATTGCTAACGGGTTATTTCACCTCCAAGTCACTCCCCTACCTTCTTAGAATAGGAGAAGACTTAGGAAAGGTCATTTAGAATATGGTAGACTTTTAGCAGCTTTGGGAAAATTACTGATGATTTTCTAGGACCCAGGAAACATATGTCCATATTACTGAGGAGTAGGAGTCTTTCAAAAAATTTGAAACATATATTGTTGTTAACTAGTACACAAGGTCTGGGAAACTTATCTAACAATCATAGCAACGTGATAACTAAGTACCATTTATTGTATACTCAGCATTGCTATTTGGACAAGTGCTTTACACACATAATTTTCCAAATATTCACAATAATCCTTCGAAGTAAATGCTATTAGTGCTATCATTGTCTCCATTTTAAGGACAGACCAACTGGAGAAAGAGGAGAGTGCTAAGATTAAAGCCTTAGAGTAAATGGTAAAGCCAAGGTGAAAACCCAGCGTTGCCTGTGTCTGCACTCCTCTCACCCACTCTTAATTACAAAGGGCTTCTCAATCTGTAGTTTTGCTTTGCAGGGTTTGGGTTATCCACAGTAAACCATGGTCTGTCTATTATATTTTGATGTTGATTATTCTACTTTTATGTTAGTCTCTTATGTACCTAATTTACAAATTGAACTTTATGGTAGACATGGACATACAGAAACAGTAGTGTATG
This sequence comes from Hystrix cristata, assembly GCA_004026905.1. Taxonomy (NCBI): domain Eukaryota; kingdom Metazoa; phylum Chordata; class Mammalia; order Rodentia; family Hystricidae; genus Hystrix; species Hystrix cristata. Next base: position 27,157 of record PVJO010014543.1, on the reverse strand, counting down.
TGAAGGATTAGGTCAGTGATGCGAACCTTTTAGAGCTTTCAATGATACAAACAGCCCTCTGTGGCATGTGTGCCTTAGGTTCGTCACCACTGGATTAAGTATTAACCCTGGTTTCGGGTACTTGTGGGATCAGACAAGAGGAGACCACTGGGGCGTAGATTCCTGCCCAAAGAAACATTGTGAGATACAGCGTTGTGTGTTAGTAAGTTCCATGACTACTGATCTCTCTAACTATAGCTTTTACCCTAATATCAGTGGCCTAGGCAGACCTCCTTGACACAGCTATGAAGTATATAAAACAAAGGTCTGTTGTGTACACCTCAACTCAAAGGCAGTCATGATTGTCCTGTTGCCATTAATTACTCAGTCTTTGTGGAGGGCGGCATGAACCTGGAGGATTCTTGCCACGATCTTCCTCCCAAACAAACGACCTCTTCTGGGCTTCTTTCCTTCAGAGCTCTCCAGAGACGAGCATATCTCAGATTTACCATTTTTGTTTGCTAGTGCATCAAATTTATTTTTCATTTTGCCCATTCCCATCTTTTATTCTGTTTTTCCTGAATTATAGAGGCAAATCCATGCCCAACTTTGCTTCTCAGCCATCCATTGTTTGACAAAAGTGGTGTGGCATAGTTCACAGGTCTTAGTTCTTGGTGTTAGAATGATTAGGTCTAAATCTAGTTTTCACCAAACTATTTAGCAGAGAATTGGGGCTAATCTGGCCTGATATATTGGTATGTTGGTTAGAAATTAGTATTATATCAAGGTTTTCCAAGACAACACAAATAATTAAGTGCTGTGCAGTTATGAAAATTTGCAGACATAAATATTTAATACCATGAAACCTTTGTTATCATATTTTCTCATTTGAGCAAAAGTATATTATATTCATAACATGTGAGCTGACTCAGCAAAGCTTTTTCTGGTGTTTGTTCGACAGGGTAATTATAAAACTTTGCACCTTGATCGGGGTCCTTACAAATGTGCTTAGTAACTGTGCTTGTAGAAATTCAGCAGTAGTGAAGGCTTAGCCTCTGCTTACAGGCTTTCTGTATGTTGTGCAGAGCAGAAAGACTGATGCGCTGACAGTAATGAGAGACGACGTGTAGAACATAGTGGGAACTCTGATAGTCTCCAACATTCAGTAAAAGAAGTAGGGCCAGTGAGCTCTCCCCAGAGGAGGTAACTGGAGGCAAATGGTAGGCTTTGAGTGGCAGCCTGCCATCAAGAAGCTGCGGGCTTGCAGCAGCACAAGAGAATTTGAACTGGCAGCAGAACAGATCCATGGGGTAGAGCATTGGTACCTGTGGGATATCGTTTAGGGAAATTTATTTTTTATTTTTTGGGGTGCTGGGGAATCGAACTCAGGACCTTGTGCTTGTTAGGCAAGCACTCTACCACTTGAGCTAAATCCTCAACCCCAAGAGAAATTAATTTTAAACAATCAGAACAAAAATACATCCTCAAGATAAAGGAACAATAAGATCAAGCCTGTAGATGTCCTCTCCTGCCTTGATTTATCCACTTATAGCTTATACCTACTTATAGCTTATAGCTTATGAATATTTGGAAGTACTTACAACACAAAGAAAAATGTAAATTCTGTTATCTTAACCTGTATCTTTTTCCCACAGCCTAGTCCCTGTTCCCAAGCCAGAAAATAAAACACGTTTACAAAAGCTTGTGGTACTAGCATGTTATTGGGGCTCTCTTGTTCCTGGGCCCATGCTATGGCCGTGCGTCATGTCAGAAGGGCATAGCAGGGCAAAGGTGCAAGCTGCCAACCCCTCACATCATGGTGGCTAGGAGAGATGGGGTGGGGAGAAAGAGAACATGTCAGCAGGTTTTCTCCTCCTGCATTTGCTCTATCCAGGCCCCTGCCCTATTGGATGGTGCCACCCACTTTCAGGGCAGGTCTCCCCCAGTTTTCTATTTGCTGTTCCCCATGCCAGTCATTCCATATCCCCACAGACACACCCAGAAGTGTGCTTTACTAATACCCTAGGTTTTTCTCAAGTCTAATCAAGATGAGCCATCACATGCATCCTGGTCATGGCAGCAAGAATTTGACCTCAAGATAATAGGATATTTATTTCTCTGTCTGGCATATTACATTCAGCCTCATGCCTTCCACATGCATCTGTGTTGTCAAAAATGACAGGATTTCCTTTTTTGTAAGACTGAATAGTATTTCATGATATGTGTATGTACATATAGCTCACAAGATTTTTATACATTCATCCATTGCTAGACACTTACGTTGGTTTTATATCTTGACTATTTGAACAATGCTACAATAAACAGGAGAGTGCAAATGTACTTTTGTCATATTATTTTCAGGTCCTTTAGGATCTCATTTACATGCTGTATTTAAAAAGTTCAAATCATATAAACAGAGAATAGAACAATGGTTATTAGAGACTGGGGGTATGCAACGGGAGTAAGGAGAGAAATGTTGATGAAAATGTTTCAGATAGAAAGGAAAATTAAATTTTTAAGATCTATTGCACAGCAGGGTCACTATAATCAATAATCATGTAATTTATATTTCTAAATAAATAAATAAATAAAAGACTAAATTTCAAATGTCTCACTATAAAAATCATAGGTAAATAAAGTGATAGATATGTTCTATCACCCAAGACATGCACACAACTTATTAATGGTGCCCCAGAAATTTATGAAATTATTATATCAGTTAATAACATTAACTTTTAGGAAGCTGGATATTTAGCTCAGTGGTAGAGTGCTTGCCTAGCAGCACAAGGCTTTGGGTTCGATTCCCAGCTCCCTAAAAAGTAAATAAATAAATAAAATATTAATCATTTTTACAGGACTATGGGGAAAGTTCACATACTTGATAGAGCTTCTTCACCCAGAAAACAAGGGTAGAAAGAAGATTTGAACCACAATATTTGAATCCAGTACAGCCTCCTTAGCTGGGTGGGCATTTCCTTAGCCCCAAGGTCACTCCAGCATTAGCACGATCCCTCTTTTTGTCTTGTGTCCCTACCTTGTTGGATACCTGTACTTCTGTCTCTTAGGTCTTACCTTATTCTAATTTTACTAAGCAAGGAAAATACATTACCTTTGTTGTTAGACCTTGGTTGGAATTCCGCCCTCTGTTTACTGACTGAACTTATGTATATCTTTTGAGTCTGATTTTTTTTTTCATTTGCAATGGAACGATAACCCCACTTCCCTAACACAGCTGTTGGAAGCATTAAATGAGTCTCCATCTCTTAAGAATTTAATAAGATTATTGACCCATAATGGGAGCAAGAATGATACTATACTAGCTTTGTTTTCCTTGAATCATACTTTTCATTCTAGTTTTGGTTTGGCATTTACACTGTGATCTTAGACACTCATATACACATGTCCCTGAGTGATGGGTCTCTACAGAGCGTCCACAGTAATAGTTTTATAACAGGAAAACTTGGTTATAAGGTTTTTGCTGTTATTAACCTACCATCCCTCGTTCAACACCCACTCCTCCAAGCCTTGCTTGGCAGTGCTAAGGCTAGTACTCACCCAGCTTCTCTCCTGTGCCAGCAGCTAGTGGGACAGACCCGCCAAGGGTACTAAGAGGAGCCCCTAGCTGGGGAGAAATGTAACATACACTTCTTCCACTTTTGTTTGCCGTTCCTGCTAGGGTCAGTTCAGTAGTGGCCATTCACCTTTTTCTCACTCTTTGGTGGTCCCCAAACTAACTTCATGGTGCCGCCTCAGAGACAGTAGAAGTGGTGGCAAAGCTCTTCGCTAAAATCTGAGTATGTGTCCCCTCAGAATTCATAGTTGAATTTCATATGTTAAAATGTCTCCAAGGAGATCTTCGGGAAGAGAAGGGCATGAGGGTAGAGCTGCCTCAGAAGAGATCAGTGTCGGAAACAGAACCGCCTACCCTCCCCGATGTGAGGACACCCTGGGAAGACCGCGCTCACCAGGCACCCAATATGCTGGCACCTTGAACATGGACCTCAAAACTCTCAACGCTGTGAGAAATAAATATCTGTTGTTTATTCTTTTTTTAATGCAGTCTGAAATATTTTGTAACAGAAGCCCCAACAGACTGGTGCGTACTCTCTCATTAGAGTCTAGGGCCCAATCTGCCATTCTTAGAGCCTCTGATATAGCGCCATCTGCTGGACAGTTTTCCACGTGCCGAGGTCTGAAACCAGCTCTCCCCGACTCCTGGCTTCTAGATCCTTGGTCCTAAGCAACCCAAACTCACCTTCCACCACTACAACCTTAGGAGAGGTGGCTGTTCCTTCCTTTACTAACTGTTAAATATCAGAGCTAGCCCTTCAATCAATACTTGTGTGACAATTCCTTATAATTACTATTTTTATTTTCTTGAAAACATTGATTCAAAGGATATCAAGGTCGGTCTTTCTAAAAAAGAGAAAGAAGTTACTAACAGGTGACATGAAGGTTGTAAAAAGAGAGAAAGATGAAAATATTCACCAATGTGTGTGTGTGTGTGTGTGTTTGCATGCTCATTCACACACACAGTCAGTCCTCAATATTGGTGGTTTCCACCACCACAATCTGAAAATATCTGAGAAAATTGAGTTTGTACAGAACAATGCATGGACAATTTTCTTGTCACTATTCTCCAAACAATACAGTATAACAACTATATACACTGTAATAGGTACTGCAGTAATCTAGAAATGATTTAAAGTGTATGATTTAAAGATGTGCTTATGCTATCTGCAAATACTGCATGACTTTATATAAGGGTCTTGTTAGTGTTTGGATCTTAAGTGTCCCCCAACATCTCAAGTGTCATTGTCTTTGTCTCTAGCTAATGGCACCACTGGGTAGTGGTGGAAGGATTAGGAAGTGGTGGAGGAAGTTAGCAGGTGACAAGGCCTTGGAAGAGATATACTGGGAGCTAGCCCCTTGCTCTTTCTCATTAGCTTTCAGGCCATCGTGAACTGAGGAGCTCTGTTCTACTGTGAGCTCCCTTGTCACAGGCTGAAAAGCAATGGGGCCAGGCAAACCCTAGACTGAAACTTCTGAAATTGTGATCCAAAACAAACCTCTCCTACTTACACTGTTTATCTCAGGTGTTTTGCCACAGTGGTGGAGGAGTGACTAACACAGGGCATGAGTATGTGGAAATCTGGGCATCCAGGGGGTGTCCTGGAACCAGACCCCTAGGGTTACATAGTTAGGGTTAGCTTTCCAGACAAAGAATAATGGAGAATCCACGGAAAGCCTGCTTCTATCTATTTTATCCAACAATCTTTAATATATCTAGATACCCAAGCAGCTTATTTGTGGTTTATCATCTACCTTCCCACTTACTAAACGCTCTCTAGATATCAGTTTACAGCCCCATCTTTAACAGCTTATCACAGTTGATATCCAACGTTAGCATCTGAGGCCAAATGGAATTTGGGGGCATATTTACAGAGGATAAAACCTTCTTTTGCAACCTCTTATTAAAGAAGATTCTCTGTCTTGGTTATCCAAATCTGATACTTCCAAATTCATTATTTTTCCTAGCTCGAAATTCCTGAGGAATTAGTTTTTCATGAATGATGTTTCTTAAGGTGACAGGCAGTGAGTAAGGAAAGAAATTAGATAATGGAGAAAGATTATATGTTTTAAAATGCTTGCAAAGTTTTCCCAGAGCTGGAATAATGTTTATAGAGTCTAATATTTGCACCCTTGCAATATAAAAGAAAACTTTAATCAACTGTGGTAGCAAATGCAAAGGTAGATAAGCAGAGTTAAATGTACTTATTACAGACACGCTTGTAAAGAGTTTTAAATTAATGGACCTCAAAGCAAAATGATGATTCGGCATCTGCTCAAATACCAACTCTGCACAAGTTCAGGTGGCATGGCTATCCATAGGGACATTTTTTAAGCAATACAAATTTATAGCAATGGCACATAAACAATAATCCATGAAGAATTTCACACAAATACTTTAAGTATGTTTAAAATTTCTTGCAAATAATACTGAGTTTCTTAAAAAATAAGATTATTTACTCATTCATTTCCCAAATTATCTCATTACCATTTAATTACAGACATTTTAAAAAAGACTTCCAAATTTTCATAAAAGCTAGAATGGGAAAAATCTCCACACACTAAAGACAATTTTGCTACAAAACAAACTCTCTGGTGACCACAGGAACATCTTCCCGTGACTGAGATGAAAAGGCCCACAGGAAGGCGGACTTCCTCATGGCCCCAAAGTTGGGCCATCCCATCATAAGTAAACTTTTAGAGCACATTGAGACTACTATTTCCTAAAAACACTCATTAATGTTTACTTTGCTCTTATAGAGCACGCTGACCATATTGACTCAGGGAGTTTTAATTCCACCAGCATATGCCTCTCAGACACAACTTACCCCGAATCCATGTTTTTTATGCCATTCTCTTTTCAGAACTGCCCACATCTTCCATTACTAACCTTCACAGAGTTTGGTATAATGGTATAACGTGCTCAGCAGCTGGGACTATATTCCTAACCCTTCCAGTAGGAGCCTCTGAACTGAAAATTAGTAATTCCCATCATTCGTGCTGCTCTCTTTCTGCTCCAGAAAATGGCAGGACTATCTTTACCCACAGAGGTCAAACTCATGCTTGCTTGTTTCTTTCCACATGCTGCTTTCTTTGCCTAGATATCTTTCTCTCTTTACTACTCACCTCAGGTTACTTCATGTCTGAAAAGAAACAGAATAACAATCCTGCACTTTGTTTGTATTGGTCTCAAGGAATTTAATGTTACATCCCATGTTACATCCCCTTCTGGGCAAACCATTCTTCCGAATTCTAAGACTTTCTTCTGGGAACCTGAAGCCCTGCCGCTGTCCTTATACCCCAGCATCCTTCACTCCTCACTATTTTCCTTCCTTAAGCCAGCCTCTCTCCCTGTGCTGGGCTCCACAGCAAAAGCCACATGGCTCCCTTCACCTTAGCAGCTGCAAGCAAACTGAAGCCGCTCAGCTCCCCGCCTTCCACCCAGGACCATTCTAGACGGTGTGTGGTAACAGACGGTGTGTGGTGTTCTACACATCGTTCCTGCTCTTCATCTTTTCCTCATAGCTGCTCTGTATCCCATGATTCTGAAGCTTCTCTGAAGTGGTATGCCAAGCCTATGACAACACAGCAAACAACAGCAAAGGCCTCCTCCAATTTCTTCCTCCTATCAATACCTCTCCAGTTTCTCCTAGTCCAGGAAAGAATTCCCACCTCTTCACACACTGAGCATCTCCTTTATCATTCTCACAGTAGAGCAGTTGCACAGAAGTTGCATGGGCCAGTCACTGTGCCAATCCTCGGATACAACTGACTTCATTCTACACTAATATCTCTAAGTGATTTGTCCTATTTCACTGCTAAGAGAGAGAACTAGAGGTGAGTGACCTGATAGAATGTCAGAGCCACGGTTGCATCTGGGCACTTCCTGTCCAGAGGCCACCTGCCCAACCACCATACTTAGTAGCCATTATGCATTTTGAGTCATTCATCATCTTACGTCCATTCATCAGGAAGGAAGTGCTTCCTGACTATCTACTCAGCTCTGTTTCCAAGTCTATTTCACGGACAAGAGAAACTGCCTACTATTTCATAATATCCAAAAGTCTAATTTAGAGCCCACTAGAACCTAAAGTCTTGAGAACCAGGACCATGTAGATGTTGCAGCTGTACCCCAGCTTTTACAAGGCTTTGGGTACATTACAGATGCCTAGCATATATGTACTGAATAAAAATAGCATATTTTCAAAGGATAAAGCTGTTTCTCCATCTCAGGTCATACTTTTGGTAGCTGTACACTCATGCAAAGCCACATTCCACGTTCACGTGCATTCAAGGCCACTGCAGATACTGAGTATGCTAGTGACACTATACAATTTTATATTATTGAAAGACAAGTTGAATTTGAAAACCTGTTTTTAACTTATATTTAGAGCAGGTTTTATTTAGTTCTTGTGTGAGAAATAATTTATTGAAATGCAAAGTAATTGCTCCTACAAGTTGCAGAAAATACCACCATGTGTGTATAAACCTTTTTTCCAAATCCTCTAATATCAAAGGACATTTTCACTACTGATGCTTGGATTTTACTTTTCACTCTACACATGTGTATCCTTTCCCTCTGTGGCGACTATTTCTCAGTTAAAAGAAAATTATACTGTTTGGGGGCCTTGATCATTGGCAACCTAAACTTAGAATCTCAGTTAGTAGTCTTCACCAGAGGTGGCTTTTAACACGTCATAAAAAGTGTTTAGAAATGGAAATTAGCTTGGAGGATAAAATTGTACAATATGTCACTTTGTCAGAATAAAGACTTCCTGGTAGGATAGGTCTCATTAAAGAAAAGAGCTACTGAAAGAATAATACATTAATTAGATATATAAAAGTAATATTTTGGGTAAGAATGCAAAAGCAAATCTAGCTATAATGAATGGATTCAACTGATATCCCGCAACCAGGACAGAGATTTTAGGTACGTATATTTCATATTTTCACACATATAATATGAAAAACACATTATCATAAAAAGCTTCTGATAGCAGAATTTGCATATGAATGTTAATTCTCCTATTTCTTAATCAAAAGATTATATTCATTCATTAACCTGTTTTTTGAGGCTTTCAAAATATTTTGTGTGAATGTGAGATGCACTCAGAAAAAAGCACTGAAGCAAAAGACAAAATGCTCATCAGTTCTTAGGAAAATCCTTTCTGTATCATTACTACCCCATCTGAGAACATTCATTAAATCTGCCTTCCAAGGTGCTATAATTAAATTCTGGAATTAAATAGCTGAAAATTAATTCTTCTGGAACTTACCTAACATGCACTTATCTTGAGAGTATATATTTTTCAGTTCTTCAGTGAGTAAGAACTCAGCAACACTGACACCCGTGGCTAAGGTGGAAGCCTTTCTGATGAGTTTCCCGCCATAATGCAAAGAACACGGTACTTCTGATGCTGCAGGAAACGCATGTGTAACAAACTAGAGGGTCAAGCTGGGCGGTTAAAGCCAGAAAACAACAGTAAATGTTCTCCTTCTTTCAAGGGCAGGGAAACAAATGAAACAGTCACACTCTGATTTTGATACAAAATTCTACATCGCAAGTTTCATTATAACTGAAAACATGAAAACTTGAAACATACTAACTGTTCCCCAATCAAAGAATAGCCACAGAAATTACACAGCACCACACCATGGAATAAAATGAAGCTATAAATGATATCTCAAAGAACATGCCATGAATATTTCAGGTAGAAAAAAATCCTTGCAATTTTTCCTTCATTGTGTTTCATAATTAACTTCGCACTTTAAACTGTTTAACAAATTTTCAGTCCTTAAGAAAATAAAATATAATTTTAAATGAAAGCAATCTTATATACAGGAACAAATCAGGCATAATTGGTTTCCTTGGTAAGTCAAATGTCTTGAAATACAATAAAGCATCCCTAGTATAAAACAAGGCAAGGAAAAAAGACAAAATGCTGAGATATTTGCTTTCCAGGGCATGGTGGGCACTTAATAAACATGACAGGAGTCTGACATGATGTTTTCTTTCTAGCAAGAATCTACTACATTTTCAAACACCTTTAGCAAGGCAGCATTAGTAATATGCTAATTAAAATCTTACCTATGTCTTCTAAAGTTTAATCTATAAAATGTAACTCAACTAATTTTTATCAAACAACTCAGAGAAATGTACTGGGTTTACATAACCAACCACATACGCACAATGGACTAAATGACAGAGTTTCTAAGCACCTTTCTCAAAATCATGGTCAGGAAAAGAAAACGAATCAAGACCAGATCTTAAGGTTCCAAATCCAAGGCATTTTCTACTTTTCCTACTACTCTGTAGAACTTTTCTCTTCACTTTCCCTTCTCTATTCTTCTCTCTCACTTTTCCAAGAGCCAAATTTCATTGATTCTTCACATTTGCCTTCTCCATAGCGTGTCCTCTGACTGAGTCCACATTGGAGGATCTCAGAATGTGTGCTGCTTCCTTCCTCAAGTTTCCTCTCCCTACAAAGGGGCCGTAGAGTTATGCAGGCAAGAAAGTGCAGGGCGGATCCTGTCAGCAGCAGCTCATTCTGTGTAGGGCAGAGCCTATCAGCAGCAGATGTTTCTTCTGCAAGCAGCAGGTGAAGAAGGAGAAAACACCCGAGTACTTGATGAACATAGAATAGTGTCGTGAAAGCAGGGAATTCGCCAGTGGGACCATTCGAGCAGGAGGCTGAGAAATTAATTTTTCAGGAAAAGCTACTTCCTAAAGAACAGTTACTGTACTAGAGATCACACGGAAGGCATTAGTCAAGCTCTGGCAGACAGACTAGGCTGGCATTATACAATATTCCTGGGCCAATAAATAGTTACATACAATACTAACACTTACTGAGCATCCCCCATGTTTAGACATTTGTTAAGGGTTTTTTCAATTCTAACATCAATCTGTTTTACAGCTGAAAGAATTGAGTTTTTGAGGGGTTAACAGAACTCACTGAAGGACACAGCTAATAAGGGCCTGTGCCTATCAGAACGGGTTTATGGGCCCTGTTAAGTGCCCTGAGCATAAGTATTTCACTGAAGTGATTGCTTATTGATTGAAAAATAATTCTAATGTATGGTTTGAGGAAGTTTTATGTCCAGGAGCCAGTTTAACCAACTTCATATGGGCCCTAATTCATATACCCTGTTCTTAAGTTTGTGATAACGGAAAAAACACAGTTCTCTCGCCAGACCATTGGCTTGAGTAAGGAGCTAAAATGTGAAGTTCTTAAGTACTGTTACAATGGGGAAAAGGCCCATAAACAGGGTCAGCTGCTATTGCCTTCTCTTGGGATAGCATGCTAGTAACCAGGGTATTGTGAGAAGAATATTTAATATTCCCCTCAGTGTGCTTAGTATTTTTATTAATATGCACAAGGACAGGATGCCAGGCTTCTAGCTGCAGCAAACACAGTCGTTTTTGCTCATCTCAGTGTAGCTGGGAAGCTTCTACCACTGACATCATGGGTCAAGGCTATTAGACAGCTGAACTTGTCCCCCACATGGGGAACTACGGGCAGCTCTTCAGGAGGACTGTCACTGTGGTTAATAGTGGTCGCACTACTCCCTGGAGAGAGGGAGAAATAGAATTCTAAAACACAAAGGTACACAAGAGCAAGATCCAGCAGGAACATTATAAATATACCAGGAATCTGGGCAGAGATGACATTTCACTAAGTCTTCTGAGGGATTTTGGCCTCTGCTCAAACATTGAAAGCAGCTTCTGATCACACTTTATTTTGAAAACAGATTCAAATAGGATGGAAATATTCACATGTAATCCAAAGGATGTCTGAGGGAACAAATGCTCCAAATGTTCTCTCTGGCAATGGTCTTCCAAAAAAAAAAAAAAAGTCTGGGACTGATTTAAAGTGTCAGATGATTTAAAAATGAGTTACCATGATCAGAAAGAATGCTTATTGTATTTCTGTTAGCTTTATTAGTCGTCAAATTAGCCTTGACACAGAGCATGAGATTACAGTCCCAACGCAGAAGGTGCAGTCGTGGCTAGGACTGGCTTTCAGGAGGAACTTGCCTACTGATACAATGCTGCAGACAAGGTAATCTTGGGGTGTCACTAGGTTGGTGTTTCCCCGTTTTCTGTAGGGAATTTGTCCTCATGAAGTCTCTGAGCTTGGATAAGTATCCTACGACTATATAAATTTAGAAAACACTGTATGCTATACCCATTCCTATCCTGCTTTAAAATTTAAAATATATTTTAGAAGCATGTTAAGTGCTGTGAAAATTCTATAATTAAGAAAGCTGCTTACTTGTTTCCTAATTCAAAATTTATTTATTGTTGACCACAGACCCCCTTTTCATGTACTACTATTACTAGTAGCAATGATAATAAAAATGAGCATTTTTGTACTTATTCTGTGTGACATTGTTCAAGAGTGAAGCACATGCATTAACTCATTTAGTCTGCATATCAGCCTCAAATATAGTAAGCAATGATGTTTTCACATTTCACAGATGCAGAAACTGAGGCCAGAGTAATTTATCCCAGATCACTGAACAAGCCAGCTGTACAGCTTGGCTTGAATTGCCGGCAGTCATACACTCCTACTCAGGTGCTTCACCGCCATGCCCCTGACTTGGCCAACGCTCAACAAATAAGACACAGGTCAGTGGCAACATACTGATGGCTGTAAAATCTGTAAGGTTTTAAAAAGTTAAAGCCTTATTTGCAGCCATTTCAAAAGTTGAATAGCTGTAATTATGTTTGAACACTATTTGTATGTGACTCTCTGAATTCAGCAATTATTATTTCAGCAGAGGAGAATTTTATGGGATAGCACATATCATCTTTCTGTTGAATCACCCCAGTTGGTCTGTGAGTTATTACCAAGAATAAAGCTTTTCTGTTTCCTAGTATGTACAAGGTATTTCATGTTTTTTCACATTACTGTTCTTGTTTTATGATGTCTCTACTAATCTAGAAATTTTGAACAATTACTGTTGTTATTTATCACTTTTCTAATCAGATATAGATATTATAAACACAACTAATATTGTTAATATTCTACATTGAAATTTCTGGATTTTTTTTTTTATCTTACTAGCTTCTGATGTTTAAAATGAGCCAAAATCTATTTAAGGAAATTTTATAAGAGTTACTGTTAACCAAATTTTATTTCTAATAAATGTAACAGAGCCTACCTTCTTTGAACTAACTTATTAAAGAAACTCGAGGCTCTTAAAATTCAAAACCACATTTTATCACATTTTTACATTTTCATTTAATTAAATGAATATTAATAGCCTAGTACACAGAAAATTGACTTTCTCACATTGCAAAGATCAACTTTTCGCTTCAGGATGTTATACTTAAAGAGATTTTATTTTTACTTGATATTAATTTTCCTACCACAACTGGACTATATTTGATTAAAGCTTAAACTGCTATATTTATAGGACAAACAAAGAATCAACCACAGAAGACATCAACATGATTAACTGGGCAACATGATTATTCTCTCAAATTTCTATTTGTGTGCTCTGATATACATTGAAAGAAAAAAAGTGTCTCATTTGCATGGAAATTTTTTAACAAATTGTAATAAATAAACTACACTGGCACATAGTCAAAAAACAACCAAGTACCACAAGAAAGTATCTGGACTTTAAATGTGTACAAGGGCAAAATATGAAACAGAGTTTCCCTATATGATTTTTTTCTTTTTTACAACAGTACTACCTGGACCTCAAGAAACTAGTTATAAGATCATACATCTATTACCATTAAATCTAAGACTTTCCTAAATTTGGATTTCAAAAATTAACTTTTCGTCAGGGATCTAGCTCAGTGGTAGAACGCTTGTCTAGCAAGCGCAAGGCCCTGAGTTCGATCTCCAGCCACCAGCCCCCCTCAAAAAAACAACCAAAAAAACCCATTAACTTTTCACATTTAGGGACAGTAGAATGAACTTGGTCAAAAATTGCAAAGAGGGCTGGGGATTTAGCTCAGTGCTCAGAGTGTTTGCCTTGCAAGCATGAGGCCCTGAGTTCGATATCTGGTACAAAAAAAAAAAAATTGCAAAGATACATATAATACTACTAGTATCTGTAAACGAAGTTTATAGATGCAAAATAACAACCCAGTTTTAGAGAAGGGAGGCTGAAATGATTCATTACTGATATTTAGTCAACACTTTATTTGAATTCTGGAAAAATATCAATATTAGCAGAACAGTATCTATGTGTGTTCGAAGAAAATGTCATCAATAGTTTGAAAACGTTTATATAAAAATTGATAAGAAACATATGCATGCATCATTACAAATAATTTCAACATTCATTTGAAAGAAAAGGACAAATCAAAATCATTAGATTTAGAGAGTTTCAACTTCTTTGACATAATTTAAAGAAAACAAATTCTGACTGCTGGCAAGAAAGAAACTGTTAAATGGGGAAAAAAGTACACTTCTTATACTATACATAATTTCCCAATGATGATAAAGAATTGGAAAAGATCCCCATTAAATTCCCTTCTTCAAAAATTTTTTGTAGTTATTCTAAGTATAAATACCTGGCATGAAATACTATATTCACGAAAAAATATTAAAATATTTTATTCAGATATTCTATGCAATTTCAGTATTCAATATATTACCTAAAACTTTTTATTTTTCTGTAACTTAGGAAAAGAAAGAGTAGTTTTTTCACTATGTCCCATATTAATTTTCCCAAATGATATGAAAAAATAAATGGACTGCAGCATACAACACTATCCTCTCTCAACATCACATACACAGAAGAAATGTTCTTTTGGGCCTACTCAGTATGATCTACCCAGGACGGCAACACCAAAGCCCCAGGTTTCCAGAATGCCTTAGCATCACTAACAACCAGTCTACTACTCTTTAGGTTCTTTTCCTTCTCTGCCTGACTTCATGGCTGAATGTGGCCCTGATGAATCTTCCAGTCAGCTTGATGTTCTCTCATATTGTACTGGAGAATAAAAGCAACCTTTTAACTTGAAGGTCTTATGTATGGGGACCACAGAATGGGACAGGAGAATGCACCTTAGCTTCAACCCTTCTTCTACACATGGTGGAATTTATTCACATATTCTCCTCTCAAGAACGTCTACCACTCTACTCCTAAGATCTTCATGTTTTCACTTGCTAGAAGTCCAGCTGATCTTACATTATCAGAACCAGCTCATCAGTCAGGCATATGAAATTTATAGAATGCAATTTAGATTCACACCATGAAAATGTAAAAGAACAGGCAAGGGGGGATGAAAACAGTAGGAAATAAGTGTAGGAAGTAAAGAAGAGGGAAGAGAAGATTTCTAACACTCTAGAAAAAGTCAAATAATCTGTCAAAAATATAGACGTCTATAGTTTTAGACTGAGATGCTATACTAGGTCTTTATCACTCTTGCTAAATGCCACATATCTACCCTAAATTTGAGGAAGCAGGCGGGATAGCTTTTTATTCCCTGAAAACAAGATATTCCCATTTACATGATTCAGTATACTAATGAAATTCCTCTTGCTTTCTCTTATCAAAAAAAAAAAAAATAAAAAGTAAACTGACCTTAATCAGTCAACTTTGCAGTTCAGTTGTTCTGTTTCCTTGTCCCTGCCTACCAAACCAGTAGGAGCGTTCATGCTGTTTTTCAGAATAAAAATTGTCAGAATTCATGATTCATCAATAAAAAGCAAACAGATCTACAACTAAATTCGTTGCACAACAATGCAAGTTCTTCAGGATTAAGTTATAATTCTAATTAGACATCGTGACCAGCTTGTGCCTCTCAGTACTGTCAAAAGCTATTCAAATTTACTAACCTTCTCTACAGAGCTTTTTGTAGCTAATACCATCTCATCCCTCTATTTCCTCTTCTCAGTTTGTGGTATTAAAACAATGAGGGGTTTTCTTATATTTTGTTTTGTTTTGTTTAACCATTGAAAACTTTTCTCTAAATGTCCAAATGGGAAGGGGAACAAAGGGTGGGGAGGGGAAAGGAACAGAGGGACAAGAGAAATAAGAAAAGGAAGGAAAAAATGGAAACAAAGCTTTTGTAAATGGGGGGGGTGAGGGGGGACGGGAAAAAAAAGAAGCAACAAGATATATCATGTACAGGTACAAATCCCCTATGATGAATGCTATCACTATGTACATCTAAAATGCACCATTAAAATAAAATTTAAAAAAAAAAAGGAAAACTTTTCTCTAAATAAAATCTTAAGGTATCCCAATGGGTGAAGCAGAAAGTTCACATATTATTCTGTGGAAGGAAGTTGCTTCACAAAATGCCTCTGTCTGAATCATTAGCTGTAATGTTTCGTGGGTTTTTTTAATATCATGTTACGTTTTCACCCGAGTAGTCTCTGTGTGTCAGTGCCCTTCGGACGCTAATGAGTATCACATGAATCACCTAGGGACGCTGTGAAATGCATGCGCTGGCTGCCTAAGTCAGTAGTGAGACCAGAGAAGTCTGTGCTGTTAACAAGAAGGAAGCTGAAGTCGCTGCTGCCAGACCCTGCGCCACACATTCGGCAGCGAGGTACTGCCTAATTAGCTATTGGCTAAAACTTTGCAGCAGATAAAGTCTTTACCTGCTGCTATTAAAGGACCCCAAAATTAAAATAATCAGTAGGAACTAATTAATAAGCTATAAAGCTTGTGACATAATTAAATGTTTCTTCTACTCGGAACTCAGTAACAGCAGGAAAGTCCACACGCTCCTTAAACCTCAATTCTCTCTATCTTCAGATTATTTTGTCTCCATGATTCTAAAGGCAAAGTGATGTAACTCTACTTGCAAGTCTAAAGTCAGTTGGGAGACTTCAGTTAAGCCAGAACTGTTGGGTTCTCCTTAAATTCAGTCCAGGCCATGAACTGGGTTGGGGCTTGGCTGGGCTCAAAGCTTCTCCAGAGCATTACTCGGAACCTATAGACGCCTACGCGAGAGTCTCTCCATAAAGTTCTGCGATGCTCTGACTCAGGGTATATTTATCTTAATCACAAGGAACAGGAAAGAACAGCCAGTCTGATAAAGCGGCACATGAGACATGGACTCGAACGTGTAAGGAGCTGGAGAGTTTATATAAATGAAGTTATTCTCTGGCCAATGGGAGCCCGACGGAGAGTGGGAAAAAAGCGAAGTTGCTCAGGTCCAGAAAATTGTGCAGCACAGAACTGCAAGCTGTTGGTAGCGCAAAAACAGGTAGAGTCCATTTTTTCAGGAAAAGTAGAGATCAGGATTTCCTAACGTGAATTCGGTGTGTGGGGGTGATGCACTGCATGGCGAGGTCGCGCAACCCAAGAGAGGATTTGCAGTTTCCAACGCTGGGAGAGGTTGGGTTCCACGGGCAGCTCTGGTGGTTTCTAAGGAATTCCTAGTACCTGAAGTGTGCGGATCTTTTTATGACCAAAAAGAAATTGCCCAGCAGCTAGCAGTAATCCTAGTTAATGGGTTTTCTCCTTTCCTTCCTCCTTTTCTTTTTGCTTCTTTCTGTGAAAGTTCTTCCTTGTGATATGATACTTGTAGTTCATCCCACACTGTAATTGCTTCAAGGATAGACAGTTTTGTGCAAAGACTACTCATTGTTCAAGACATGCTTTAGGGCTTTATGTAATTATAGGTTAACAGTTTACTCTTTCGAGTTTAAAAACATAGTTCAATTACCTTTTATTCATGACAACTTTATGGTACTTATTTTAAAATGGCAGCTAAACATGAAGGTCGCTGAACATTTTCAAAGTGTCTCCACGGTAGAGGAAGAAACCTTGGCTCAGATATGTATACAGGTCACACTTTTTCACAGAAACACTCATCTCTACCTTATCTTTCACTCCCTCACCAAGTTCAGTGCCCTGATGAATGTGGAGAGGTGAATATTCTATCAAATGGTTTCAGTATTTTACAGTTAAAGATATCTGGGTTTGGACTGGCCCTGGTGCCAACAACGTGTTCAATCAATTCCATTAAAATGTCAGTTCATTATCCAACTCTTGGATTACTAAATAGCTATCTGAAAAAAAAAAAACAGGGAAAAACCCTGTCTAATATATTGTTTAATTGACCCATAAACATAATAATTTGTTTCATTAACTTGTTTTCATTTTCAAAGTTGTCGGAATGAACTGAAAGAATCAATCTTGTGTGGCTACAGACATACAGATGTTACAGGTTTTTGCTTATGCTAAGAGGGAGCCCAGTGACTCAGGGTATTGTGGATCCAGGTTATTAAGCAGGTCTACTCTTCCAGGACTTCAAATCAGAATCAACAAGACACCAGTAATTATCCAAAGTAGAAAATGTGCATTGGAGAAAATAATCTCTGAAAAAATAAATCTAAAGAAAAATCTCTATTTTAAACTTTTAAAGAAGTAACAATAAATAAGACTCCTCCATAAAAGAAATGTTTTACTAATATCAACTTGAGCTGTTGTCACTCTTTTCTTGGCACAATTATGTCTCTAGTCCAGCCTCCTTTTAATTACAATAGAAGATAAGGTACAAGATGCTGAACCTTGTCCAGTCAGAACAACTACCCACCTGACCCTCAGGGACACCCTTATGTAATGCAGAGTGTAATAGAAAAGAGACTGTGGGACACCAGCCCTTTCCTTTTTCTTTCTTTTGCTTCTTAGTCACAAGGGAAGCAGCTCTTTCTAGCACTCATTCCCACCACTGCCATTCAGCACACCCACCAGGGACCTAAAAGCAATGGATTCAGTTGATTATAGACTGAAACCTCTAGAACCTAGAAAAAACTTTTCTCTTTTTACATTTATTATCTCAGATATTTTGCTACAGTGATGAAGAGCTGACTCAAATACTCTAATTTTAACTACTAGAAGATGTGTGCGATAAATAGTATTAGAATTTGTTAAAATATTTTTCTGAAGCAATTGATATGATCACATTCTCTTTTCTAGCTTGTTGATAGGATGCTGATAGGATAATTGATTTTAAAAATGTGGAACTAGTTTTTCATACTTGGAATAAATATCATTTCGTCATACTGCATATTTTTAGACACTTTTATTAAATTTGCCAATATTTTTTGAAGATTTTTTTAAACACTAAGTGCATGAGAGAGATTGACCCATAGTATTATTTTTCATCCTATCTTTGTCTGGGTTAGTGTTGAGTAATACTAGCCTCATAAAATGAATCGAGTAGCAGCAGTATTTTTCTTTGCCTAAACTTGGGTGCTATTCAATTGTCCAACAACAGAAAGGATTCATAGATACATGTACTGTAGTATTTTCTAAGACTCAATAATATAGACCAATAGGAATAGATAAACCACAATTATACACCAAATTATACATGGATTTCACAAACATTATATTGTCAGGAAACCAGTCACAAAGATGATGTCCTAAAGGACTCCATTTAAATAAAGAACCAAATAAGGGAAACTTAATCTGTAATGTTAATAGTCAGGCTAATGATTATCCTTTAGAGGAGCAGTCTCAGTAAAGGGACATGAGGAATGTCATTCTGAGATCTTTATCCTACAGTTATGAGCATGTGCATATAGTCTGTTAAATTTTATATTTAGTGACCTATTTCTGTATAATTAGGATATTTTATTAAAAAAAATATATCCACCTTCCCACCACCAGCTTACACAGGAGTCCCTTCTTCCTACACAGACACAGACACACACACACACACACACACACACACACACACACACACACACATACACACACATATCACCTTTCCTTCCTGTATGAACTCCAGAAACTGAAGAATATGGTCATACAAGGATCAAAAAAACATAAAGTTTAAGACAGCAATTTTATACTGTGTTTGCCTTTAAAAACATGAATTCATTGGTTTTTTTTTTAAAAGAACAACTATATTTTTATTCCATTTTAGGCCTTAGGGTTAAAAAGTCTCACTGGTGCTCAATGTACAAACCCTACGAAAAGTTTGAGAGTCAGTCATAATTCTAGCAGGGAAAAAAAAGATCAAAAGGTACTTCTGCCAACTACTTTTCATTCCACGTGCATATTTTCAGGCCTACTTTATACTCCAAGATAAGATATCACAGAATAGTCTTTATAACAATATCCAGCTAATTAAAAACAATTTCACCTGCTAGCATCTGTGATTACAGTATCCTTCCCTTAGTGCTAAGAATGATAAGTGAATAGAGATTTATTAAATACATATTAGAAAATGAAAGCCGTGATTATAAAAGTGCATCAAGAACCCGATAATATCCCAGCTTCAAAACAATAGCTAGGAATGGAAGATTCCAGTGGCTAACGGTACTGTTTCATATCAAAAGAAGAAAAAATTCACTGCAAACTACTTCCACCCAAGAGATTTAAAGTTCTTGAGACTTCATATGTTAAGACCAACCCCTTACCCTTCTGGATGCCCCTGTCGATATGTGAACCAGTACTTTTCAAGAAGCCCACAAGAAACATTCTCTGAGGACACAGAGGAACAGGAAAACTTCTTTCAACAAAATCAATTCTCTCCCACCACACTGCGTGGTCACTATCAAGTTACCCTCACCAGAAACAGAGTTCCTATTGATCCACCCACCTCTCTTGCCCTTATTCTCCACATCTCTGTTTTGTTATTTTGCAAACTTCTGGAAAGAAAAAGTTATTACAAAAAAGAAAGTTACTACATGACACCCAACATTTCAGACTCACAACATACCAAAGTGTGAATTTTTGACCAGAACAACTAGTAATGGTTCTCAAACTTGCTGGCCTACGGAAGACACTGAAATCACCTGCAGAGGCATTCAGCTATGGAGGTCCTCAGGTCCTGGCCCCAGGTGATTAGAGTGGGGCCTTGGATTCTGCATTCAACAGGCACCCCACATGCTTCTGATACATAAGGCCTGGGAGGAGACAAGCTGAATGGGTAAGGGACAGGCTGAATAAATAGAAATTCAAAGACCAGGGAGTATTTCTGCTAAACAAGCAAACAAACAAATAAATAAATAAAGCGGGTTACTTTTGGATACAACTGTCAATAACAATTGAGCAGACATAGACCTGTCATATATCAACAGTATGAGGCCTGATTTATAGAGTTATATCAAAAGCAGTCATCTGTGGCCCTCTTCCATTCATTCAATAATGATTGAGCATCTTTGTGCAAGGAAGGACTAGAGCTAGAGGACGTAATAATGAAATATTCCTTAAAAATCTAACAGAGTACTAGCAAAACCAGAATAAGGGAAAGGAGAAGGTCACACACCTGTGACACGGCTAAACTGTGATATGTAGGTGATCTCATTCTGTTCTGCATTCTTCCTTCGGGACAGATCAAATAGTGCAAAATCCAAGAATCATAAGCTTGAGTGCAATCACTGCCATTGTTATGAGGTATTCTGACTGCCTTACTACTCCTGTGGAGGGTCATTTGAATACTTAATGCATTCCCTAACAGCTCATTCCTGCACCACACATGACAGGTCTTCCAGGTTCCCAAAGTTCACCTTCAAAGGGTCAGAATGCAGGTGACCTAAGGTGTCACTTGCAGCCCTTCTAGACAACAGCCCCCACTGTGACTGTCCCGAAAGCCAATTGTAACAGCGCCCCCTGTTGGATATCTCTGCAAGAACTCATAAGTGAAGGCCGACAGTATTTTTCTTCCATCAAAGTCAGAGTTACGTCCCACAGCTAAGTACAGTACTTGCCTTAGTCCTTCCCAACTCTGGGCAGCTTTCCTCCCTTGGCAGACAGAGGGCAGTATGCATTTTCCCTCTCTTTGAGGGTCTAAATTTTGGAACTTGGGGTTTCCCTTTAAGAGTTCTTCCTATTGTACAGTCCTTCATTTTCTCATTTCCCAGAAGAAAATGGGGAACACACACTCACAGAATCCTGTTCCCACATTTCTAGTTTCAGATACTATCCTGTACAAAGTCAACTTGGCCAGGAACCAGAAGAAAAGCCAGTGAGGCTGAGTAACTGATTTTATGTTCCTTATTTTAAAATTTTCATTATTATAGCATTAGTATAGGTTTTTATTAGACAAGTATTTATATAGTAGCAAAACTACAATGAAACTCACAAATCATCCCTTTGAACTTTTGTCCAGCAAAATGAATGTATATATACAAGTACGTGTGTGTATATTTATATGTGTAACAGGTATACAATATTTGTGTACTTTAGCAACAAAATGTGAGCATTCATATTTATTTGAAAGCTATTTCATATTTTCCATTTCAAAAAAGTACAGAGCTATTATCAATTTTAAGACTGCACTGTATCTATACTTTACTTAATGAGTCTTCCAGAGTTCAATGTTTGGAGCTGTTCATAAAATTTTTCACTATTCTGAGCAGCTCTACATCTCTTAACTACATTTTTGGGAGACTGTGATGAACTTACTTTCACCTACATCTTTATGATCCTGTTCATTTTTTTTTTTTAGGTTACATTAGAAAAAGTACAACTGTTTGGTCAAACAAAGTGAACTTTAAAGAATTAAACTGTCACATTAACACAGCAGGAAAAGCAAGCCACTCCAACGTAATAAATTGGCCCAACACTGAGGTCAAGTAAGCACTGTGACATATGTTACTAGCTTGAAATTTTTCCTGCTTTAATGTATTTTATTAAAAAGGTACGGGCTGGGGATTTAGCTCAGCAGTTAGAGTGTTTGCCTTGCAAGCATGAGGCCCTGAGTTCGATTCCTGGTACCAAAAAAAAAAAAAAAAGATTTTTTAAAATAAATAAATAAATAAAAATAAAATAAAAAAATAAAAATAAAAATGTAGGAATTGTTCTAATTTCTAAGAGAGATGCTATTAATGATTACTGGAGTTTGATTACCCATAGAAAAGTAAATTTAAAAAAAAGAAAGTAAATTTGTCATTATAATAGCAGCAGCTACCATTTACATCACACCATACTTTTAAAAATAGTATTTTAAGTGACTTTTATTGCTTATTTCCACAAGTAAAAGAAAGAAGATTGGGACTAAATAGGTGAAACAAATCTGTCATGACCTAATGCAGAAGACTTCTAAATGAATAAGAAAGCCAAAGGAGGAAAAAATCAATACACATTGAAGATAGTGTGGTACATATTGTCCAAGGACTAACCCAGATTGCTGTGCGCTGTTTGAGATCAATATCTTTCAACTCTCCCAACCTGCGTGTGCGAAGGACAGAGCTGAGTCACTGAGTTGGAATCACCTTGTGTGTGACATGGATGCTATAGTGATAGAGGAGAAATGCTACGATATAAGAGTATTAGAGGCACTGTATTATCGAGGTAAACCTGGACTGTAAATGATTTTGCACGAACTTATTTTTGAAAGCTGCTTTTGGCGTTTGCCTTTGCCTGCTTCTACAGGGCTAGAACATGTCACAAGGTAAATAAAATACACCAACAGCTTTCCAGATAGAAGGAATCTCTTTCACCACTCAATTTTCTTTTGTCTTTGGAGAAGTGACTAGAAATCGGGGAAAATAAAAGCTTGACGGTCACTTCGCCATGTCTTCCTGGCTATAGCTTTTCTAAGTCAGCAGGAGGACAAACACCAAGCTGGGAAGGAGTTTGCAGCCAATGTAAGGACAGTTCCGCAAAGACTGTTTTTTGTCTCTTTCTCACATAGTCCACCTACAAATGCCTTTCTGAGAAAGCTCAAATGCTACCAGGAAACAGGAGAACTTACTGCTTGGTCCATTCAAAACCCTATAAGAGGTCTGTAGATCCTTCAGCCTCTTCTTTGGGCAATTACTTTAGAACAGATGTAATTATAAATCTTATCTCTGACACTCTGAGATATACATCTTCTACCACCCAGACCTGTCTTCCCAAATACCTGAGAGCAATGTGTTTGCAATGCAAATATTCCCAGCCTCTGTGGGATAATAAGGTCCAACTCTGGTGAGTCCTCTGTTCTAGCTTGCAGGACTGCCTCCTAGTAAGGACACAAAAAGTCTGTTGCCCTGTAAACAGTAGTTATCAAACCCACATGGCCCAATTGTGCAAACCAGTCTCCTAAGCATTGTCCAAGGTCTTTTCTCTAGCACTCCCCCCACCCTCCAAATTTAAAGGCTCTTACTTTGGTTCAGAGTTATTACACTGAGATTCCTCCCCTATTGTGACAGCTATTACTGAAAGAAATTCTATTGCTCTGCCTTTTATGGGTGTCTGGCTTTTTCTCTTTGGTAGTCCTAACTGTTGTGACAACTTTTTGTTCCTACCCATCCTGACTAAATACTGTTTGTGGTTCTGACAAGACTCCTGTCCTCTCACTTCTGAACTCCACTCATCCTTACATGCCCAGTGATTTTCTTCCCTGCTTGAACCTCCGAAGTCTCAGTCTTTCAGCTCTTGAAATGTGCCCTTGTGTTTCTTATGGGCTTGGCAGTTGATAAGTTATGTAGAGCCATTTAATCAACAAGAGGGGACACATAAAACAATGAAACAGATATGAAATTCACCTATAATTTACAACCTACATTATTTTATTCTCATCCTTTGAGGCCATCTGCTTTAATCTGAAAAACAATTCTTTAATTTACAACTATCCATATCACATTCACCAATTACCTAATTTAAAACAATTATAGCTTGATATGTCCCATTTGTCCACTTTTGCTTTTGATTTCTATACTTTTAGAGTCTTGTCCAAAAATGTTCTTGTCTGTCCTAATGTCCTGAAGGATTTCACCTATTATTTCCTAATAGTTTCAGAGTTTCTGATTTTACATTTAAGAATAAGTTAAAAATTAATTCTTAAAAAACTGTTAAACCCCCTATATTTCTCAATACACTTCATCATCTCTGTTTATTTCTGTTGGTTCTTGAATGTAAAGTAATGGGGAAAGTCATAAAGTAAGAACTCTATGGAGATGGGTGTTTAATCTTGTTACCATTTCCGTTTTATTATCCAGGGCTCTGTCTAATAGTACAGCAGTGCTGGAATTTCCTCTGCTCTAATCCTCTAATACCTCTTAGACTGCTTAAAGGAAATAGTCTCTTCCTTTGTCTCTTGACTTAATAATAACAATAAAAACCATCCAAATCTCTCAGAGTTAAGCTATTCCCTTTTTTATTTTATAGAATTTGCTTAGCAACCAGGAGGTATTGTCAGCATCACTATATTTATTATCCTTTGTCAAATAATATAATAAAGAAGCATTGCTTATTTGTCAAGTCTTAATGATTTGTTTTGTACTATAAAGAACAAATAATTGGGCTGTGAAGTAATTATATGGATTTTAGATGTTGGAGAATAATCTGAAGCTTCTTGCTTCTCTACTTATGTTTTATTCCCTTCTAAATTTGACTAATTGACAACTACTTGTTGAGAGGTTATACTGTCCATACAATGTAGTAGTATTAATAAGAGATCCAACTCCTGTACCACAACTGTGAGGCTGTACCAATGCAGTATGTGCAATCTACTTGGTGAGATGATACTTGCATGCACAAAGCAATTACAAAATAAAACAGTATATACTAAGTGAAAATACCTTTCACATTGCACTTTTGTGTGTGTGTGGGGTGTATGGGTGTGTGCCAGGGATCTAACTCAGGGCCTTGCATTTGGTAGGCAAGCACTTTAACCATTCAGCTAAATCACCAGCCCCTCACACTGCAATTTTAAGTGTCTGCAAGTAAGATGTTCTGGCCTATGTCACTGTAATAGAAGCAAAGTATAAGAAATAGAATACATGTCCCTTATTTAAAGGAGCTCAGAATTTAATTAGGGAAAGAAAAAATACATACGTGACTATAGCCAGCATTTGCAAAGTAAATGTTAAATTGCAAAAATGAATCATATAGAAGAGGAGCTTGCACGAATTATCAGCACACCTCATTTCCCCAAAATTAACTTGGTAACCATGAAATTTACCAAAGGGCTCATCTTTCACAGGTTTCAATAAATTTTATGTAGAAATTTCCTATTATAAAAATGTACAGGACTTTGATTTTTAATGTTTTAATTGCTTGATGAATCTATACTGGCCAGAGTATATGAAATGTTATAAAAGAATCAATCAAAGACAGCACAGGCCAGAAGAGGATGGACATTATGCCTCCGGCCATCACTCTTCCCTAGACCTGTCTGCACATGCTACCTTATCTAGGTGCACCTAAAATAACACCCAAAATATAGACTAACTTCTTCTTTACAATCTGAACTTCTTCAGAGAAAGACAAATACTTTGCAAACCTATAGTAATGATCACTATAAAATCCATACGAACGGACTCCAGAAGATTAGAAATTCTATCACTTTATCCACCTAACATTCCTTAGACTGGGATAATTAGCAATCTCAAGCAAACTATGACTAAGAGAAAATTTTTCATATTTCTCAGGTATAATGGAATTTCCTCCTATTAATGCTAAATTTCTAATCTTGCCTGTTTGGAAAGCACGTCATTTTATTTATTTATTTATTTATTTTTGGTACTGGGAATCGAACTCAGGGCCTCATGCTCGAGGCAAATACTCTAACCACTGAGCTAAATCCCCAGCCCAGCACTTCATTTTAATTACCAAAACTCAACACTAAGTATATACTAAACTATATATCTACTAAACTACATATAATATATATTAAAATGCTTTATTTCCTATTTTACTGTAAACATTTTTACATAATCATTTCACCAAAAGCATGTCAATTTCACTGGTCACCACCCTAAGGTTACCTCAGGTTAAAAGGTGATTTGGAACTACAACTTTAAACAAAAAACTAATAAAATCAGCATGCATTTCATTTTAATTTCACTTGCCAAAAATAACCATTATCCTTCAGAGAAAAGGAAATCTTGGCTCTTTTCATCATTACTGAAAATTATAGTAATGAATCCGACTGGGGGCAAAAGTCTCAAATACAAGTGCATAAAAAAAACAAGGCAACCCAAGATACCACTAACATACTTCAAAGAATTAGAGAGGACAATCATGAATTTCATCTGGAACCACAAGAGACCGAGAATAGCAAAAACAATCCTAAGCAACAGGGGAAAAGCTGGGGGCATCACAGTCCCGGACATAAAACTATACTATAAAGCTACAGTATTAAAAACAGCATGGTACTGGCAAAAAGACAGACCTGAGAATCAATGGAATAGATTGGAGGATGCAGAAACAACCCCAGGCACACTCAAATACCTCATCTTTGACAAAGAAGCCAAACATCCTCATTGGAAGAAGGATAGCCTATTTAACAAATGGTGCTGGAAAAATTGGCTAACCACATGTCGAAAATTAAAACTAGATATATGTCTCTCACCATGTACTAAACTCAAATCAAAGTGGGTCAAAGATCTAAACATTAAAACAGAAACATTAAATTTACTGGAGAATAGACTAGGAAGAACCCTCGAAGACATAGGGGTAGGAAAAAAATTCATGAACAGAACCCAGACTGCACGGGAAACAATACAAAGAATCAGTGCTTGGGACCACATGCTATTGAAAAGTTTTTGCACAGCAAAAGAAATCACCAATAGAGTAGGGCGAAAACCCACAGACTGGGAAAAAATTTTTGCTAGCTATCCATCAGACAAAGGTCTAACATCTAGAATATACAAAGAACTCAAAAAAATTAAACTTCCCAAATTTAAAGACCCAATCCAAAAATGGGCAACTGAAATGAATAAACATTTCTCAGATG
>PVJO010014542.1:0-47971 GCA_004026905.1 Hystrix cristata | reverse complement strand
ACACTTTACCATTTTTTCCCCTTTCATCTTACTTTTCTTTTAACCTTCTTCTTTATCCCCCTTTTCCCTATCTAGTTCTCTCTTTTGAATACTATCTCTCTTTCTTTTTTTTTTTTTAAACAAAATATCTATTCTACCCCTTTGTCCTTATTTACACTTATGGTTTCTCATATCAGAGAAACAATTCGATGTGTACTAAGGTCAGGATAAACTTTTAATTTTTGAAAAAAGACAACTTGGTTATATTTTTTCACTAATGAAAATATTCCTCAGGGTATTTTCTAGTAGCAGACACAAAAATATTGAATAAATAAGAGTACCAAGGTTGAGGTTTATTCCAGTCGGATGATGGGCAGGATTCTGATCTTGTTAATTTTAGTGTATAGTCAGAAATTTATGTATGGGATTAGATGGAGAAGGGGAGAAAGGAAAATTTACCTCACTTCTTATCCTCCGCCTCTCTGGCCGTATTGTTTACCATATAGCTTTTTTCCTGATAATTTTAATCTTTTTGTATAGATTGTACTTTTTTACAAAAATTTTTGGTTCACACACAACCAAATCAAGGAGAAGCCAGAGAGCGCTCCCATTAACACATCACCCCTGCGCATGCGCAGCCCCCCAACATTCCCCCAAAGGGGTGCAGACATGACGACCAGTAAGCCACCCTGACACACCGTGATCACCTGCAATCTGTGGCTGACAGGTTCGCTCTTGGTGTTGTGCATTCTGCAGACGTGGACAAATGTGTAAGGACACGTACCTTCCATTGCGAGACAGAATATTTGCACTACCCCAAGCATCCTCTGTGTTTTGCCTATGCATGGCGTCCTCTCAGCTCCTGGAAACCACTGGTCTTTTCACTGCCTCCATAGCTGTGCCTTTCTAGAATGTCACATAGCAGGAATCCAACAGTACATGGCTTTTTCAGATCAGCATATTTCACATGGAAATGTGCAATTAAGTTTCCTCTAAACTATCTTTTCAGGGCTTGTAGCTTATTTCTTTTTAGTGCTGAAAAACACTCTGCTGGCTGGATATGCCACAGTTTATCCCCATTCACGGAAGGAAATCTTGGTTGCATCCAATTTCGGCAGTTACGAATAAAACTGCTATAAACCTCTGGGTACAGGATTTTGTGTGGACATAATTTTTCAGCTCCTTTAGGTAAACACCAGGCCTGTAATTGCTGGATCATATGTTTAGTTTTATAAGAAACTGTCGAACTACTTCCAAGAAGGCAGCAGCGTTTTGCATCCACACTGCCAGTGAATGAAAGGCGGTGTCGTGCACACCCCATCAGCGCTTGGGGCAGGGTTGTGAATTTCAGTTATTCTAAGGGGTGGAGTAGTATCTTGCTGTTGTTCTAAATGGCATTTCCCCAAAGACATATAATGCAGAGCATCTTTTAGGGGCTTTTTTTTTTTTTGCCACTTGCGTATTATTTCAGTGAAGTGTTTGTTAAAATCTTTATAATAGCCATTTAAAAAATCAAGTCGTTTGTGTTCTTGTAGTTGATTTTAAGGAGTCTTTGTATGTTTGAATATCATCCTTTATATGTGTCTTTTGTAAAATATTTTCTGTCTCTTGTTGAAAGAGAGGAAGGCAAATGCAACCTATTTCTTTAGATGTAGGGAGAGTGTGAAAAGATTGGGCAGGACACCTTTCCTAATAACTCAGCTACCTCAAACATGGTGACATTCAGTCAGACTTATGCTACAAGGCACACGCACACGGCGGGTCTTCCTGCCTTTACATCTCTGGTGTCCTCTTTGGCTAGTTCAGCTTCTGTTGTTAAAAAGTTGGCTTTTAATAAATATTGTTAAAGGTCTGTTTTACGAATCCCAAACAGACATTTTGGCAATTATTTTTGTGTTTGGAACTAGGACTAGAGATTCCATTTGACCCAGCTATTCCATTTCTTGGTATCTTCCCAAAAGAATTAAAAGCGTCATACTGCAGTGATATATGCACACCCATGTTTATAGCAGCACAGTTTGTAATAGCTAAATCTTGGAAACAGCCCAAATGCCCATCGACAGCAGAATGGATAAAGAAAATGTGGTTCTTTTATACAATGGAGTACTACTCTGCCATAAAGAATGATAAGCTTGAGATATTCCTAGCTAAATGGATGCATCTTGAGACCATACTCTTAAATGAAATAAATTGGACACACATGTTTAAATATCACATTGTTTCTCTGGTGTGAGAAACTGAAAGTGTAAATAAAGACTAAAATGTATTATATTGGGAAAGGGAAGAAAATGTCCAAATGGGAAAGGGAACAAGGGAGGGGGAACAGAACAGAGGACAAGAGAAATAAGAAATAGAAGGGAAAAAATGGAAACAAAGCTTTTGTAGATAGGGAGGGAGGAAGGGGTGAGGGGAGGGGAATGGGAAAAAAAGAAGCAACAAGATATGTCATGTACAGGTACAAATCCCCTATGATGAACGTTATCACTATGTACATCTAAAATGTACCATTAAAATTAAAAAAGCCTCCCAAAAACAAAAACACAAAAACAAAACAAAAGCAGCAAAAAGAGAAAGAGAGCTCTAGAGATAAAAACAAGTATGCTAATTCATTTAAAGTCTGGGAATCACTTCCTGGAACAGTAATCATTCAATGAAATTAATAATACTTTATAATATTAACAATACTTTAAATACTAACAATATTCTTTTCCTTATTTTTAATTGTTATTTATTTATTTATTTATTTATTTTTGGTTCTGGGGATCGAACTCAGGGCCTTCCCCTTGCTAGGCAAGCACTCTACCACTGAGTTAAATCCCCAACCCCTTATTATTTTTATCTAAAAACATATGGTGTCGAAAATCATCCTTTACATTTTTAAAATGTCACACAGTGCTCCATAGGACTTTCTTGAGACATTTGTCAGATGGGTGACCGTGTTTACTTGATTGTCCAAACCAGTAAGGTAATATAGCAGTTGTAAGAGTCTTGACCAATTCTACTCCGTATAGAGATGGAAAAATTGAGAGGAAAAGACAAAATAAACAGAGAGTTTTTGTAGCTCTCAGGTAGTTTGAAAAATGAAAGATCTACCCCTCCCACATAAGTATTGACTCTTTCCTTGATAAGACCACACCATCTTTTTAGGAAGTACTTCCTAATAATCTTCATGAATGCCCAGCAAAGTAGAATCACGAGATCTTGCTGAAATAATCCCATGTGCTAATGTTTGGTTTAATGCCAGGATAACAGCTGAGGATGCGCCCTCCTTCATCTCTTCCTCTTGGCTGTGCCCCAGGCAGGTGGTTTCAGTATAATATTCGTAGCTTTCTCCTGACACACTTGGTTCTCTGAGCCTTTTAAAGATGTAGCCTGTTGGGTCCTTTTTCTGCAGAAGTTCATGCCTTTCACACATTGTTATTCTAAATTCCACGCGTCATTTACTTACTCATAATCGAGGTCTTCCAAGCCTCTGAGTTTTCACACTCCGTTCCACACTATTTGTTCCCATTTTTGTAACATTAGCCAAAGTGACTAACATGAAATCTTCTCAGATGGCCCAGAATGAAAGTAATGAGGTAGCTGAGGAGTAAATATTACTGATTTATGAACGACAAAGTTTCGCTCAGAAACTGTTGATAGTCCGAGTAGTTTGTTATAATGTGTACACACCCTAGCATGCATTTGAAAGAAAAGTTTTGGTGCAAATGAGCAAACATTTCTCTTTGTAAGCAAAATATATTTTTCCTTGAAACTGAAGGAGTTATATTTGCTCACTAGTTTTCTTTAAGATGTAATAAATGTGCAGCAACGGATCTCATATTGTTTCCCTTTGAAAAACACATTTTCTAAAAGCATTAATGATGTGGTAGATAGAACAGATTAGCTTACTTGACAGTTTCCGCACCATCCCTCTGATGTTTTTTCTTGTACTGCAGACACTGGAAAACTAAAAATAACATTCCCCGACTCCCTTAGTGTTAGGTTTCCAACATTATTTACGTTGCGCAAATTGGAAGAATAGGCTCAGTACTCGAATTCACAACTTAATTTAACAGATGAGGCCAAGTGTGCACACGAAGCTGACAGGACTGTGGGGTTTGGTCATCATAGTGCTGGTCACTGTGTGCAGTCTCAGGATTCCCATTGGGCAGTTTCCCGAGAGGCGGCAGCTTTGGTGACGGACTTCCCGGATTGCCCAGCTTCCTGACCTTGGCCAAGGACGGCTCTTTGGGAGGAAGCTCTGTTATGTTGTTTTGGGATCCAGCCCTGGGCCCAGCCTAACACCCCATCAAACGATGCTGTTAGTCCTAATTCACTGTAAATCTCTCTTTCTGCTTGTGAGACCAGAGAAGTTTCTGCAATTTAGCTAGTCCTAATTCAAGGCTGAGGTTCTGAAGTTGGGGTTTGAGGTATTGAGTGTCTTTGAACTTTCTTCAACATTACCACTCCGTTCCTCAGAGAAAATTCTCTCCCAAGCAACTTCCTACCTACACTGTCATCTAGGAACCAGAGGGTCAGATTCTTCACACAACGTTTGGCTGAATCAACCAAATATCTTTGTCATTTTTGCCAGGGGGCACCAGAAACTGTCTCTTTTCTTCTATTATGAGAAGATCACTCCTGACCTCAAATGCCTTTTCCATAACCCATTCCAAATCCCTCTCTTGGAGTGTCTGTAGCCTGTGAGCATTAATGTAACCAGAAGTGCCATAACAGTCAAGATTTAAACAAATGAGAGGTTTTCTTTCCCATAAAGATCGTGTGGTATAATTGAAAAAGAAAACCCATAAAGATGGGAACAAATGGATTTAGACATAGAAACTGGCTCCACAAATTTACTAAATATTAGTGTGATTTTGGAAAAGTTATTTAACATTTGGGACTGTTTCCTGAGATTCAAATACTTTATAGGGCTCTTGTGAAGTTTGCCTGAATATATGGCTCATAAACATGGCTCGTGTTTTTGCTACTGGAGAATTACTTCTTTCCCACTGCATACAACCTTGATAGTAGCAGCAAAGACAAGCGGATTATAGAGTATCAACCAAAGGAAGACAGGATTCCTGGTTTTTGTTTTTTTTTTCTATTTTAGGCAGCATAGGGAGCAGAAATAATGAGCTATGTTCAGTGACTTGGGAAATCTTTCTTGAGATTTTAAATCTTCCTGGTAGACTGGCTATTTAAACTATCCAAGGTAGTAGTGTGGAATTCAACCCGGATGGTTCTGGCCATTACCAGTTTTTGAAATCTTGGCCCTCTTGCATTCCCCTGCTCTGTGTCCTTTCTCAGGTTTGTTTCTCCAGCCTCTTGTCCATCTCGTTACCTTCTAATATTACTCTCTAATATATGTATATATAAAATATATATTTTGTGTGAGTGTAACATATTCAGAGCTGGTTTTCACTTTTCTCCCCATAAACACAGTTTAATAGGGAAGTATTTTTCCGCCCCATAAAAGAGGAAACTAAGCTCAGAAGGGTCATGTTTCTACCCCAAGGTCATATAGCTAGTAACTAGCATACAACCACTATTTAAGGTCATATTTTTTAGACCGAAAACCTGTTTTTCTATTTATACAGAACTGGTTTTTGGCTTAAAGAGAATTGTCTTACTAAACCCAATTTTCTTTAACGGGTCTTTCCCTAGAGGATACAACCTGGAAGCTACCATTCAAGTCAATCAGAAATACTTTAAAACAGAAAGGTTAGGAACAAAAACCTACACAGTTACGAAAGAGGAGGATTTGCTCTGTTGATCTCAGTTCATTACACATTGGCACCAAAACAGGATGAAACTGAAATGGTTACACTTGCTGACCATAGAAGGAACTCATTTCTCCTTTCATCCCACATAAAACAATAACCTTATGTAAATTAATGAGTTAAAGTGAATTCCATTATCACTTAGGTAGTAATCTACACGAACCACTTAAAATTTAATTCTCTGACTTAAAATTTGAAAAATTGTGTGCTATGTATAGTTCTTCACTTTGTTTTATCAAATAATCTTCCAGCTATCTATAGAATCCAGTAAAATCTTATTCTTAAAGAGATATTTTCTCAATTTTTCTTTCGAAGGGTTGGTTCTTTTTGTTTACACCAAGGATCTATGAAATGTAGCCAAGACAGAACTACCTATTACTTACTTAAACACTGAAACAACTTAGATCAATATGTATTTAATACCCACCTAACTTTATGTTAAATCTCATTATTCTGATCTAGGGAGTCACCAGGACAATACGACGCAATGTGTGTCGCCAGTGACTTTCTTCCAAATAACAGCCTATGAGGCCTACAGAATGACCGAAATGAGCATTGTTCTCAAACTTTCCATTGATTTGCTCTATCTTCTAACACATTTGTGCAGTATAATAGATGTGTTTTCCTAGCTCTTAGTGTCCAGTGACTTGAAGGCAAACCCCATTAGTCTACACCAGTCCAGGAAGCACCCTCCCCACTTGTCACTGCTTTATGAAGAGGGTATGAGCCGATCTCGGCCCTGACTGAGCCACGTACCGCCAACGAAATGCAAAGGAAAGATTGCTGAGGGAGCTCGGGCACTGTTCTCACTGAGGAAAAGAGACCCTGCAGGAAGAACGGCTTTGCCTTCTCCTTCGGACATTGGTGTCTCTCTGGAAAGCCTGGAACCAAAACGGTCAACCGGGATCTTAAGGGGTGTTAGGAGAACGTGGGCCTGTAATACCAGAAAGACCTAATGCCCTGAGTCACTGAATTGAATGACTCTTGAATCAACTTTTTATGTGAAATAATATTTCCTTATTGTTGAAACAACTGAACTGAGGCTTTCTGTGATGTGCAGGTCAAGCATTTTAACTGATGCACAAAGTGTTTCAAGAAGTGTTGAGCCTGGTGACCCGACTCCCACAACTGCCCAAGTGGTATTTATTAAAAGGAGGTTGACATCATCAGACCTGATTACAGATCTGAGGAAACCAAAAGGGATCCATATTTATTTTGACTAAAGATAAAAATGATGGTGGGTGACTACAAAAAGTAATGGATATAATGAAATGATGGATCGGATGGGGCAAGAATCGGGAAAAGCGCATCTCAGAATCTCTAGTGACTGCCCCAGGGCTTGATCCTTTCTTGTCTTGAAGTGCAAACGTGAACTCACAGCACAGTGTTTTTTCTCACCTTTCTTCTAGGTGTGAATGTCAGTCAACCCTGCTCGGCCAAATCCAGCCCCTCCTTGACTCTAGCCTGGAGGGACCGCACTAGTGAGGGCTCTGTCTTTTACAAAGGGCAATGTCATGGAAACAGAAAGGCAGGACGATCACCAGATGTGTACAATAGAAAACAAAAGAACGGAATGTGCTTGCTGGCTTTCCTTCTGGCAGCATTTTGGCAGAGGGAAGTTTGTGATTTGAAGGTTTATTTAATAGAGTACTGTGGTTTGAAGATAGGTGTACCTCCAAAACGCAAACCACCACAGAGATGATGTTAGCAGACAAGGTCCCTCGGGAGTGGTTAGACCACAAAAGCCCCGACCTTGTGCATGGGCGAGTGGCCCTCTGACAGGTTTCCAGAGCTGGCTTTCCCTTTTGTCCTTCTGCCACGTGAGGACACAACAATCAAGCCTCACACTAGGCCCTTTCCTGATGCCGAGCCTGTGCGTACCTTGATCTTGGGTGTTCCGTCTCCAGAACTGTGAGAAACAAGTTTCTATTATTTTTAAATTACCCAGTTTGTGAATTTTTTTTTACAATAGCAGCATCAGACTAACAAATAGGGTGAGGATGAAATATAAATTGAAGCGCATGGAAAAGTCTCAGAGGGAGGTGATATTCCCGAGAGGAAAGCGCTCACAGGGAAGGTCTGTCTATCTCCGGAAGTGTCCCCTCCGCACAGAATAGCTTTTCTTTAGAGTGCAAAGTTCAAAACCACTTACAGCAGGGTCAGTATCTCTTCAAAGTCATCAACTAAACCTTTATTAAAGAAAAAAAAAACACCTTTTCTCCATTCTTCTTATGGAGATCTCTATTAACCCGTCCTTGATGCAGAAGTACTTACTTTTGAGTGTCCACCATAACGTATGCCCCTGACCGCTCTCATTTTTTTCATCTTCCATGCCTCCTGCTTCACCATTTTCTCCTTCCCCTTATCAAGCACTCAGTGGCCCTTGTTATTTCTTGTCTTTCTTGAGTTTTATATTTATGGATTTTTCATCAATATAAATGAATTTTTTTTTTTTTTTTTTTTGGTGCTGGGGATCGAACTCGGGTCCTTGTGCTTGCAAAGCAAGCACTTTAACCGCTGAGTTAAATCCCCAGCCCAATATAAAATATTTTATCTCTAAATAATTTATTGCAAAATGTAATAAAATGTGCAAGACACAAAACTGGTTTACAAAACAAAAATATGCACAGATCTTTGAGTCTTTTCTCAAGAATCTCAGGATTCTTCTCCAGCCACATGTTTAAGTATTTCTAATGAAAGACACATTGTCTTAAGTGGCTCAATAAAAATCTTTTAAACAACGAAAGGAGAAGTAGCTTGCCTTTCAGCAGAGTCTAAGTAAGTGCGAACTGTTTCCTTCCTACCACCCACTGGACTTCAGCCTTCATTTCAAACTCACTATGTTAAAGATTCAATTCACCATCTCTCCTACAAAATTTATTCTCTCCTGTGATAATTCTGTTTCTACTATCTGTCTCACACTTAGCCTGGTTGCTGTAGCTTACAGGATGGGATATTCTTTGCATTTTCTACAGATTCATACTCCCCATCTAGCTATTCACCAAGTTTTGTTCATTTTTCTTTTGAAAGATCCCATTTATGTCCTTGTTCCAGGGTTGTTTACTGTCACTGTACTGCAAAACCAGACCACTTTACACCTATATTCCTGCAGTTTCCTGGCAGATACCTGTGAATCCAGGTCCCGCCTCATCTAAAACATCCCACGTACTTCAAAGAGCCACCATAATAGGTTCCATAACAGGGACAGGCATTGCCCCACTCAATACAGATCTCTAAAATCAACTTTGAAATGTAGAAGAATCCACAACATAAACACTAATTATGGGAAGCTCAATTTTTGAAAAAAGTTTCCCATTTAATTTGTAAAATATTTTGTTTGACAGAAAGCTTCTCTCTGGTGGATGAGATCGTACCATTCTTGCTCTGTATTCCTTCTTTGAAACCTAGTATTATTTCTTCGATGTATGAAGTCTTGTGATGGTTTTAAAGAAAGTTATTTCACATCTTTAAGTCCTATATTTTAAAAACCCGTGAAACATACACTATTTCACAATTGAATGGGATGTACATTTTAGACCTTGACCTCTTGGTTCCTATTGGTGCTTTACAGTTGCCAGCGTTATTTAACATGTGCTGTCAGAAAATAAAGAGGAGATTTCAGAATTTCTGTATGTTTAATTTTCATCATTCTAGTCACCTCCTGTCCCAGATTCAAGAATCTTAGATTATTTTCAGTTTTCATTGTTCCAACACAAACCTCTGTGAGCTCTGCTCTACTCTGGAAGTCATCAAGAATCCATGTCCTCGGTTGTAGCCGCCTTGATTTATCTCAGCTTCCTAAAGCATCTCTGACATTGGTGGGCTGCGATCCTGCCCTTATCCTTCCCTTTCATCTATCACTCACATTTCCAGGCCTTTCCTCACGTTTATATTTCCACCCAAAGAAAGCCAGCTCTTCACTCAACCTAACTTTATCATCTACTTCCTTTGGCACTTGGTTCCAGATTGCGTAGTAAGGACTTTGGCTTCGTCGAGAAAGAAATCTGGCTTTTGCCTCTGGCTCCTGGGAGATGATCGCTAGCACCTGTCACATCCTGCCTGATAGGATATTTTTGTCAGAGTCTCTGGCTACCAGATGGCCTAACAGTGATTCTTGATAAGGGTGTCGGGCCATGCTATATCAGTTCTGACCTAGTAAAGAAGCGATGATTAAAGGTAGGTGGGCTTTTGTGAGGAGCTGGATGCTAATGGGTAGCCATAGAGGAAATCGGCAACTAAGCCTCAGTAAACATGCAAGACTTTGAAGTCTTGATTAGGCTTCCCTGGTTGGCAGTGCTCTGTGTGTATCATTGCACACTGTGGCTAAGGAGAGAGAACACCATCCGTGACTCCCAGGGGATGAAGATCACTAGGAGCTGTGTATTTGGGGCCCCTGGACTCTGCCTTATGCATCCCTTCCTTTGGTTGGTCCTCCGTTTCCTGTCCCTGTAGTAACCTGTAAGTGTAATAACTTCTAATGAGTTCTGTGAGTTTTCTCAGTGAATTAGAAAACCCAAAATTATTTGTGGGATCCCTGAATTTGTAGCTACTTGCTCTGAAATGAGAGTGACCCTGGAGACCCAGGAACTTGACACATGTGCCTGAAGTGGAGGCTGTCTAGCAAGGACAGTTCCTTCAAATTGCACTTTTATATTAAATATTTATTAAATATCACAACTTTCTTGCTAACATAGATCCCTGCAGGTAAACGATTAAGTGATAATTATAATAAGTACAATGGAAATATAATAATCTGATAAATTCTGAGATGGAGAAAAAATAAAAGAGGAGAGGAAAGACTATTTGTATATAATGTGAACAAATACAGCAGAAGCTAATAGTGATACTGACAAGGAAACATTAGGCATTTTCCTGAGGAAATACTGTATTAATGAGACAGTCCAACAATTCTATGAGCACATATAACATGCTCGCCACTGAAAATGTGCTATCAGCTCTCTCTGGGGATGAACACCTGATGAATGTACCTGATCATTATTGAAATTGTTTTTGTTTGGTTGATTATTATTTCATTTTTCTTGACAGAAAATTATTTCAAAGGCTGGATGCTTTGGAACTAAATCTCTACCATACCTTAAAAATTTTAACCGAGTAACACTATCTGTGAACAAGCTCTGTGGTCCCCTCCCGTAATTGGTAATATCCCCATTAATTATGATCTTTTCCTACTTCCTTGTTATATGAAAGGTGGCGATAGTCATTGTGGGGTTTCTGCCCATTTAGTACTAAGGGGTAAAGCTAAGTCATGTGAGATATTCCAAAGCAGACTGGAGAAAACAGAAAGGAGAGTTCATTAAACAGAGTATTGTAGGAAGGCATAAGAAACCAAAGGAAAAGAAGAATTTAAGGGACCAAAATTGGGTTCACATTGAGGTTTGGCACTAGTTTGGGAAAGATATTCATGGAAGGTTTGAAAAGCCCTAAAATCAGAAATGGTGGAGGGAAAATTTTTAGCTTGACTATGGCTGCCGTTGGTAGTATGGGGGTGGAAAGGATGATGGTGCCTGGTGGTCACAAGTTTGATGAACTTTCTGTGTATAATAGATCTTGTTTTCCTGGATTTATTCTTACTTCTCTGTAAACGATAAGGGGACTAGGATTCATATTTCTTTGTTCTGGGACTATAGACTACATTCTTTCTCTTTTCTAAGTCCTAAGATAGTGTTTTTCAGAAAGAATAAAGACCACATATAGGCATCCTGGAGGGCCCTGAAGGATCCTAAATTGGGACAGTTCTATAAAACCAGAATGTTTGACTATATCTTGCTTTGTTCCTATCACACAGCAGATCCCAGTTGAGCAAGGGAAGTGTGCAATAGATCAGCAGCCACATGAGAATTCATTATTTACTTGCTAGAGTCCTGTGATGTCTTATCAATGGAATGAATGTGTCGATCCTATATAAGCGTTCTCCACATTCTGCCACACCCCTTCCTAGCTAGTTAACACCTGCGTCTTTGCTAACATCCATTCTTAGTGCTGAGAAATCAATCAACCAAAATAATACATTTGGTTTTGATGTGCTTAGTCTGGTTTCTGTCTAAAACACTAGATTTTATGATCAGATAAGGGAAGTGTAGTACGTCCAGTTTCCCTGACTTTATATGATTCCAATATTTAGAAAGAACTGGGTAGACGACTTATTAATATTGAAATTTCCAGTAAGAAGTATATATCTAGTTAAAATGATTTCAACTAGTGTTTTACACAGTGGGCTGGTAAGTGTTCAACAATTGGCAGATGAGATTTCTATTTCTGTTTTTACGTCAAGAAAGACTATCACTTCTG
Source organism: Hystrix cristata (assembly GCA_004026905.1). Lineage (NCBI taxonomy): Eukaryota > Metazoa > Chordata > Mammalia > Rodentia > Hystricidae > Hystrix > Hystrix cristata. The sequence continues at coordinate 35,918 of PVJO010014542.1, read as the reverse complement.
ATTGAAAGAGACATATGTATCCAGTAAGCAATGTGTATTATCTTTATGATTTCCTGCACTCAGTCTTCTGAAATAAAATTTTACATATTATATATATTGTAGACATACATGGAAATAATCAGAGTTTGCTCTGTGAATTGCTTGAAAGATATATTATTTAAAGCATAGACATTTACTGCTACAGATTAAAAACTATGCTTTTATTAAGGCAATTTGAGAATTTTTTTCTGAAATAGGATTTTGAATCAATTTTTATAAATAAATTACTTTCAAGAAAATTCATCTTTAGGAGAAACTTGGTTTTGTTTTTTCTCTAAATTGTGTTACTTTACGCATTCAGACTACCCTTTTAAAATACAAATGTCCAGCTTTTAAGAAGCTACATAAAAGATGAAAACATATATAACTGTAAAACACATAGATATAAACACATGTGGTGTAGGGGAAAAGGATGATATTAGATCAAATAAATAGGCAGGCAAAATAAAACCTAGTATTAATGTTTTCTGATTAGAATAGACCTAGCCACTTTTTAACATGTTTTATTCAAGATGTAATGCTAATATATATGTATTTTCCGTGTTCCTCTCAGGATAGGAAGAAATCATCTTTTCTTATTTCCTTTACAGACATTAGTGTATGCTAAATTAAAATTCATAAACTAATAGTTACCATGGCCTCTAAGACATCTCTAAGATTTAAACATGAATTCATTAATACTTGTTGAATTGAATTTTTTCTGTAAGTCTGAGCCTGTTCTGTCTAATAAGATATGAAAACAGAGAAATATGAACTCTTCTAATAGTTGAGAGGTAGTAATCATCTAATTAATAGTCACCTTACTTGGAAAAGTTTAGCAATTCTTCTCTTGCATGTTTTGAGGAAGTTTATAGCATTCAAAATCATAACATTGTAAAACATGCCTTTATCTTTTTCAAACACTTCATTCTGGTTTAGGAAGGTTCCTGCTGTAAGAGTGTATGATGAACTAGTGGACTTCCCAGGGTCTATTAATTTATGAAGTGAAAATTAATATTCTTTTATCAGACAAGTCTGGGATCTAATTACCAGTAGAGCAGATGTTGTGCTTTTTTTGTATATAGAGAAAAGGGATTTGAATAGCATGATTCAAGAAGTGAACTAACATAAATAGGAATTCTCACTCTGCTTCACTGCTACCCTAAAGGTAAACTGCTTGAGCGTACGGCTACCTCCTGCAGTTCCTCCACATATCAAAATAGAAAGCGCAGCTATGAAAGGTCCAGTCTTGGCTCTCTTCAGCAGTAAATTATGGGAATGTGATACACAGCTGCTGTGGGTACCTGCTGTCTGCCAGATCCCCTTCCTCCCATTTCTTCTGCCCACTGGGTATGGCCAGTCCTTTCCAAAAGCTAATTTGTGGTTGATTATGCGATCTGCCAAGCCCGATCAATGTGCATACTCATGACCACTCATGAGATCATTTGCCTTAATCATTGGAGACCTCTAGGTCATCACTCATCCACAGGGAATATGTTCAGCGGAGATAGCTGTAGGGGTGCCCACTACCCAGCTGCTTGCCAGGTCTTTTGGCTTCGGTTATTTTCATCTCTTGGATACAGCCAGTGATATGCAAAGTCGCTTCAAAGGCAAATCATCCCGTCAGCGGCAGCGAGTCCCCCCACCCTCCACTGCGGGCTTCTGAGACAGCAGGATAAACATGAAGGATAAACCTTCCTCTGTTTTTCTCTCTCTCCTAAAAAATTATAGTAGCCTCCAGCAATAATTTATTCTGTTCCACACAGAAAAATGATCTCTCTTTAGGTACCTAACAGAAAAGTCTTTGAAAAATTAGGCCCCTTCTTGGGGTTTATTTGGCTTATACCTTTCCACTTGTACGTCACCATTTGTATTCTTTATAGTCAGAAGTTCTTTTGAAAATGGATGGAATTATCGTTATTTAACACATAATCAAGGATTGTGGCTTATGGAGATCTTGGAAGTTTATAACCACCCACAACAGAGAAGGCAGAAATAGACCATGTGTGTTTGTCTTGCCATTCCCCTTCTGTCCTTTACATATTATATATATAATATCTACTACATGGTAATCATTATTATAGGTATTCAGGATATAACAAAGAACAAATAATATGGAATTCCTGTCCTCATGGGGATTCCATTTTGGTGGGGACAGAAATATTGATAATCTTATCACAGCGTCATTTCTTCTGGAGCCCTGACAGAGCCACATGATCCTTCTTAGCCTTTATTCTAGATAGTCACTATTAATCAGTATAATCAGAAAGGATGAGATCTACTTGTCAGTTATGATATACCACTACTAGTGACAGAAAAATAACTAACCCCCCAAACAAAATATGTACCACATTTTCTTGAAACACTTGAAACAAAATATTTCACAATACACGCCAGATTGATGTACAGCCATTAACATTTTAGCCTGCATGTCTTCTCAACACTGAGTTTTATGGCGCTTCCAATGGTAGTATTTGTTAGTAATATGATTCTCTTCACTGAATGAAGATGACTCGAGAAAGTGCTTAGTATTTGCAACAATACTAATATATCTAAGCATGCTAATTCGAAATACTATATTGCAACTTCCTTATATGAAGTTTTCCTTCCTTCCTTTTAAAATTGTCACAGATTTTGAATTACTCAACAGTAATACTGATTTAGAAAAAAATGGTCTGAAAGAGTGAATATCATATTTTCCATTAATTTATTATCTATTTCCCAATCTAGACACACATATAAGGATGTATGCACAAACACATTTCTATTTGAGACCTAAGAATAAGTTGAGATTTTATAAAGGCATAGTTTTTTAATTAGTTGGAGTATACACATAATTGATTTATATTCCTAAGTCAATGATGGTACATTTTATTTATAATTATTTCATAATTCTTGATGCATTAATGATGGCTCAATAAATAAACTTTAAATTTACTATGAAGTAACTATTTTCAACGTGATTTTTAATGTAACCTGGTGTTTGAATGGCCCCACAGTCTGAAATACTGCTGAAAGATTCAACTGTCATTTTGCTGGGTATTATAAAGTGGATTTATCATGAATTGGGAAATGTTAAACTAAAAGCGAGTCCTTGCTGTATGAGTTATAACCATCTGCTGGACATTTACTAAAAGAAAGATGAACACTTGCCAATATACATCTTTTGTAGTTCAGAGGTGTCTCTTAAGGACCTAAGAGCCATTCCCAAGTCTTCAACTCCCAAAGAATATGATCTCAGTCTCCCAGGCTGCAAGAGGGGACAGAATCCTAACTGCGCTCAGACTGGCCGAGTCACCCCTATGAAAACCAGCCCTTTGTTCTTCACACTGCTCTGAGTCCCTCTATCTGCTCCTTGGTTGCTTGTTTTGGGGGCTTTAAAAGTCACTAATTCTGGAGGTCACACAGCTGAGGCCTTCATGATTAATCTCCCACTAGCATCGCTATAGGTAACAGCTTGGCTGTACGGGCTGTGAAGAAGGTTGTTTAGATTAATCTGGGGAGAATCAAAGGTTGTTTTTGTCCAGATCACTGACTGTTCACTTGGGCCCATGCAAAAATCTCATAAGTGACCTTTAGACTTCCAGATGTCAAAAACTCAACCATCAGGTTGTCCTAACACTGCCATCTCCTGAGTGTGAATTCCACGCAGAGCTATGGACTTTGATCATGCACAGACCACTGAGTACTGCGTCTCCAATCACAGTTCCCCTTTCCTCTAATCACCCTGCTTCCTGATCTATCCTCGGGGGGGAGGTGGATTTGAACTTGGGTCTCCTTAGCTAGGTTTGGCTGCCTTGTGAGTGAAATCCTTTCCTTTTACAAAACTGGTCGTTTTAGGGTTTGATATATTGTGTGGTGGGCAAAATGGGTTTGGTACGGAAAGCCTCTTGGCTCTAAAAATGTCAGTAAGAGTTGATAGAGAGTTCACCTGTCTCCAAAATGAAGACTAGAAATCTTAGTGACCGTTTACAAATAAAAAAGTTAACAATTCTATGCTGATATGTATATGTGCACTTGCTGTTGAGCTTTAAAAAAATGCCAAAATGTATGTATATATATATATATACTTACATATACATATGCATGTATACTTTATACATATATATATGACTGATGGCTGCCTTTGATAGAACTTATTGCAGCTACTATAAATTACATAATTTTTGTTAAAATAAAGCACCTTGATTTGTTATATGTTCAATGCATGTCTACTGACTTTATTTCATTTAAAGAAGGCACAATATATTGAAATAATCAATGATGGAATAAGAAGAGTTTTGTTTAAAATTTGGGTTTATTGTAAATGTGAATATATGATTAGATGTGCCCTATGGTTATTTGGTCAGAGGTCAAATTTTTTGGAAGAGAAAGATACGTCTAACCCTGAAGATAGCTACACTGAATAAATTCATGATTTTCTCAGGCTACAAAACATCCCTAAAACTCTCGTGACCTGAAACAATTTTAAAATGCTCCCCAAGTCAAGGGCAGACTTCTGGGCTTGGCTGGATGATCCTGCAGCTTCAGGACAGGAGGTTTTGGAGTGGACCTTGGGGGAGCATTTTGACAGCTGATCTGCTTTTTAACCACGGTGGACACCAGCATTCGGCACAGTTTCCTCTGAGAAGGTACATGTTGGTTAACAAAAACAATGAGATACTATTACTCGCTTATGTGAGCTTAGAAAATTCTGAATTAGACAAAATTTAACAGATTTCTTTATTGTCGGATTTCTCAGACTTCCTAATGTGTTTAATGTGCAATGTAAACTTTTAAGACAATATTGTAGTATGCAGGCTTTCCAAATCTGTTTGACCAATGACATTTTGAGCATTTTGCCTCAAAATGCTACAAAACTAGCATGTTCCATGAACTATATAAATCCCTGCATATCTTCTAAAGCCTTCATCTAACCATTGCGCATTATATGCGTTACATTCGGGTGCTCATCAGAGCTTCAGCAAAGAAGTACAAAGAGCTTCCAAGGCTCAGAGACATCTTAGAAATTCCATGAGGTGAAGCACTATTTGAACACGTTGATTCTATGTAGATCAGCATCAGGCTTTTAGAAAATACATTATGTAATTTATTTGTAGTTGTAGTTTTATTGAGATAAGCTTAACCAAAGAAAGGAATGTTTTGTTAATATCCTCATAACCACAAAATATCAGCATCTATCTTTGTACTGAGATGATTATTCAAAGACAGATCAATTTAATATTAAATATATCCAATGAGGATTTCCATGTAGCAAGAAAATATAATAAAGTACATCTGTCATCTTGTACATTCAAACTTAAATTGGCCAAATTGTATATTTTGATTTTAGAAATTTAAAGAAAGTCAAAGAATAAATACAATTTAGGGTTCATTATTATTCTGCAAAAGTAGATTCTTGAGAAATATGTGAAAACTAGAATTAATAAAATTTTACATGCAAGTAAATAATATAGTGTGATTTTGGGACTCCATAGTAACACGCTTAAAGAACTATCATTGTTCTTCATTCTCAAGTCAAAATGAAGGTTTCCCTCTCAAAACAAGAACATTTCTTCTTTTCTGTGCAGTTAAGTATATTTTAAAAATAGCTGCCGATTACATGAAAATGGAGCTTTTCTGATAGAAAATAGACTCTGTTGAGAATATTAAATGTAAAGAAAATGTGCAGGTAAAATAAGCTTTAGGAATAACATGTAAAGCATCTAATTTATTTACTCTGATTATCAAGAAATTAAACATATATATGTACACACATATTTAATGGAGAATAAATAACATATGCATATTATACTAATAAATGTAACATTAATTTCTTTTGACAAATGAGATTCAAGATACCATTAAAGATACAATTTAGGAAGGCTGAATTCAAATGGATTTTACAGTTCTTGTTTTCTCTATACACAGACTTCTTACAGTGACTAAAATTTAAAGTCTGGGACTGTTTGTGTTAAGTAGATACATGTAGTTCCCCAGTTTGCTGAATTGTTTCTCTACCTATTTTTCTGTTTGATACAGAAATTTGCATCCTCCTCCTCAAATAATGTGAGATATGAGGAAAAGAACACATAATAGTTTTTATCTTGGTGAATGTGCCAACATTTAGGATCTGGCTCTCACTTTTGTAGAACCAGAAACCTACTTTTTCTGTGTTTTTGAGTTGGTAAAATTGGATGAGGGACACTTATTGCCTAAATCTGAAAAGCTCAGAGAGTATGTGTCAAATGTATAATAAAAACCCTGTTGGCTCAAGGTCTTTCTCTGAAGGCAGTACAATAACACTAATACACACCTTAGGTACATTAGGGTTCATAGATATTTTCTTAAAATATCTCAAAACTACAACATGTTTTTATTCCTATTTTGCAGAAGAAACTGGAGCTCAAGGAAGTAGCCTGCAAGATCACATTATTCATAAATCACAAAGTCAGACTCAAACCGAAGGAGGTCTTAGGTAGCCTAAGATTGATGCACAACTTCCAAATGCAGATGAGTACGAATTTCCTCTTAAAAAATGAAAATATGCTGGACCTGAGACTCTGCACACAGACCTGGGATTTTCAAACTTCTCATTATTCACTGTAAAAAGAATTTTCTTCTTTTAAATATCTGGTAAAAGTATTAATTAAGGGTTATCAGGAAATGAAGAGACAAAGTTTCAATTTCTCATAGAATTTGGGATCCCTAAATGTGCAGGCATGAATATCTGCTGAGAAACTTGCTTTATTTTTAAGATCACAGGATTTGAAATTAGATAAACCCTGACTGCAATGACTCAATCACGTATCAGCTCTCTGAGCTTTAGTTTCTTCTATAAATTGGGATGAAAATACCCACTGTTAGGGTTGTCATGAAGGTTAACTGAGATAATGCATTTAAAATTATTTAACGCAGTGTCTGCCACAGAGTAATTGCTTAATAAATGGTAATGACTGTGATTTGAATTTTCACCCCAATGCTGTCCACTAAGACATGCTGACCTCCCTCTGGGTATCATAATGTTGCTTGGTTAGCATGGAATCAGATTTATTCTCAAGCGTACATTACTGCCTGACAGGAAGGCCCAGCTGCATTTGTCTACCAGAGAAATCTTTCCTGGAAGGACAGCAGAGAAGGTTTTATCTCAATAATTCCTATTGTCCGGGGCTGAGGATTTAGCTCAGTGGTTAGAGTGCTTGCCTAGAAAGTGCAAGGCCCTGAGTTCGGTCCCCAGCACCCCACCCCCCCAAAATTCCGATTGTCTGGTCATAGACTCACATCGTACATTCTTTAATTAGCTACATTAAGATCCATAAACTGTTTATCAGGCAGACCAAAGTGGATAACCCTATTTGTTTACTCAGCATAGTATTTCAGTATTCTTGAAGAGTAGAGCAATGTCCAGATTCATGAAGTATCAGATCGTCTGGGGTAAGGCGCACTCTCTACTAGGCAGAGTAGCTTGTATGAGAAACAGGTAAAACCAACCAATCCAGAGCCTCCCCTCTGGTGTAACAAGCATGGCTGGAATAGGCAAGAGCAACGGGGGTGTACAGATAGGGAAAGTGGGAGGCCTTCCTGTAGGAGTTAAAAACGTACAAGTCACCCTTTCACTTGTCACTCCATCCCAATCCCGCAGGAGTTGGAGTTCACTGATTCGTGGCTAGATGAACCCCATGGAAATTTCTGCATTGTCCTGAGGTTCATGTTATTGGCCACTTGCCAGATTAAGGGACAAATTGGCCAGATTAAGGGACTTGTCACTCTAGCGCATTTAATTAGCAGCATAATGACATGAGGATTTGTAGAATTCTTTTCACTCATGTGAGCTTAGTTTCAGGGCTCCTGACTCAGGGTCTGAGATTTATGCCTGAGTTGAATCTTGATCATTTGAAAATCTTGGATTCAGTGCAGATATTTCAGAGTACAAAAGTGGTATGTACTCATCTGACTGGGAAACAGTCAATTTAACTAAGCTCATAAGAAATACCAAACCAATTTCACAGCTGATTTAGACCCACAGACCTTTTATAACTGGTTTATAGGAAACTCACAGAAATTAAGAGTTGAAAACAAAGTTTAAGATCACCTAGCACAATATTCCTTTTTAGAAGCATCTGTATTCCCAGAGGAATGAGAGTCCTTTGAGGACAGAAGCTGCATTTGTTTCCAGTGTGATTGAAGGAGGTGAGACGTGGCTGCAACCTGAAATGTAACTGACGTGATTTCAGGCCTTCTGGATAAGTCACAGTGTCCTAGTGCCTCCGTGCTTTGTCCTGTTTCACTTAGCTCCAAACAAATGAGATATTAAATGCAAACAGATGATGTGTCGTAGCCTGCTTCCACAACCAGGCAACAGGACGGAATTTTTCATTTTTCATTTGGCAGGAAGTACGAACAATTTCAATATGTGATTATTACACTGATAGGCACAATCCTTGTTCAAGGGATTAGTGCAAATCACAGTTTGATGAAATGTTGCTGCGGCAGGGAGAAGGTGTTACAGAGTTCCAAGAGAAACCAGGACTTCATAGAAAGGTCACTCGGTGCCACCTAGTGACTGCCTTCCTCTGGCAGTACGAAGCACAGTTTCTTAGCATGGAGGATCAGAATTGTACACATTTCACATCACAACGCAAACCGACTATTCACAGTTTGTTTTGTTCTGTCTATTCTGAGAATAAAATGAGTGATGGACTGCAGGTCTTTGAGAGCCAGGGGCAAAAATAACAACAAAAGCATAGAATGTGTGTCCAGTGCTGTGTTCCTGGTGAGTGCACATCGCTTAAGCTCTAAACAAATATAATAAACAACATTTCTAACATACGATGCAATGAAGAAGGAGAGAACAAATTTCTGCCTCCATCATTTATATTTTCCAGTTGCCTCCCAAGATTATTTTTTTAAATGAGCCTGCATATTGCACATAGTGGATGCCAGATAAAGAACGTTGAATGAAGATGTTGAATACTAGGTAAGCCCGGAACATAAGAAATTTCAAGAAAAGACATTACTTAAGAAAGTGCACAGGCCCCGACTGTCCTACATGAACACGTAGGGCAACTGTATAAGTATTTGAGTGTGATCTTCATTTTAAAATCTGAAGCATATCTTGAAGTCAAGGGAGTTTGGCGGTTCAAGTGGAGAGCAGTGGTAGAGGAAGACATAAACCAGAAAAGGGCCAAAGAAAAGTGCTATGAATGAAATAGGAAGTGAAATGTCCTACAATTTCTACCTGGCAGCAGAACTTACTTCTAATAGAATACTCTCATTCCCATTGTAGACCTAAGCAAGTTGCCATTATCAATTGTAAAATGGATAGATACCATGCTGCTGTATACTCTCTACACTTACACAATGCTTAAAAAATCAAGCCTAACAGTGAAGGTCCTGACTCAGATCCTCATATGTGTAATTGCCTCACAATTGTGATGCCATGCTGAGTTGATTGGTGCTACTCTGACGCTATAAAAAGCAATAAGTAAATGTGATGGGCACTTCACGAATTGAAAAAAAAAATTGATTTCCTGGTTGCTTGAGAAGAAAGAGAAAGTCCATCTACCTATGAACTAATGGATTATTTTTTTTTGAAAATCATTAACATAGTCTGTCTTCAAATCTGCTAAAAGGCAAGGTGTGACATTAAACATGATATGTTTTGTTTGTTTAGATGAACAAAAAATAGTACTTTCACTTCAAGAAGAAAACCAGTTGATGTAATTTTAGGGTAAAAGTGCCCAGACAGGGCTGCCTTGACTCATACCACTGAGATCTGATTGTTAGTCAGGAGCCAATCAGCAGAAGGGTTTGGACGGTCAAGCTGGTGAGAAGTGGGAATGAGAATGTAAGTGAAATGCCTAAAATAGTGCAGGAATATGCCAACAGAGAACACTGGGTGGATTTGTGGGTTTTGTGATAAGTTAGTTGTTTTACTTGTCTGAACTTTGAATTGTTTATCTACAAAATATTGAGAAGAATAATCCATATATCGTGGGATTATGCTTAAGAAGTTGATAAAATACTTTTAAAATGCTTTCAAACAGTAGCTCACATTGAAAAATGATCTTCAAAGCGCAAAAAAACCTTGTCTATTTGCTCTTACCAATTCTCTAGTTAGTCTCTTTTAGAAAAAAATGGGAAGAAGACCCAGTATTGGCTACAAGAGCTGGTCAGATGAGCGAGCTGAGTCCTGGGATGTGAATCCCTGGACAGAGTGATCTACATGGCCACAGAAAGTCTCTTCTGATTGATAATATTCTGCCAAGGGGCTCATTTCACTGGGCAAAATTTCCAGTATAAGAAATAAGTTATTTAGGGTTAAGTACTCATTTTTTTAAGAAAACGCAATACTCCAAGTAGGTTCATATTTGAGTTTACTGGCATAAAGATTATCCCAGATGCATGTATTGGCTTAACAAACTGACTTACTAACTAGTGGATGAAATGTTCTCATTTTAAACTCTAGGCACAGTCCTACAATCCCAGACTCCTAGTGCAGTGAGAAGCCCCGGGCTGGGAGGACTGACTGAGGATGTGTATGATTTAGAGGACGTGAGCAGGCAGCAAAGAGAAAACCGTGCTGCTCAAAGGTGATCATGGAAAGCAGAAACCAGAGGACTCGTTTCTAAGCAATTTTACCATTTTCTCTTAAATGCAAAATTGCTATTAAACAAACTTTCCCTTTTCTATTTGTTTTTAATATTTTAGGATGAAAGTCAATTTAAAGTATAGGCATTTGCACTTAGGACAACTACAAACAAGCATTTGCTTCCTGGCTTTTAGACTCCAATGTCAGGAAAGGAGCTGTTTCCTACATGTATTATTGAAAGACTAATCACTTATTAGAACAAAAGTCATTAACTCCAATTGTTTCAAGATTAACTTGCATATTTTGATTGTTTCCTGTTATAGATGGCTTTTCTAATTGATCAGTTAGCCAGTTGGGATTTATCTTTTGCATTAAGATCTTTTAGCCTTTTGTTTATGTGTATGTGTGTGTTCATGTGTATAGTATCAGATCATTTGTTTTATGAAATATTGTAGTATTGATGGAAATAATGTGGCCAGCTAAATGTGATCTTTTAATGGCTATTTTTACCTTTTCTACATTGATTATAAACATTCAATATAAAATTCAATGTTGAAATAACACATATTCTCAGAAACTTACTAATTCAACATTATAAAATCCAACAAGGATTAGTATGATCTGAGGGAAAATTTTAGTATAGGAAAAAGGAGTTATTTGTCCTGATATGATAGGCAGAATAATGACTTTCTAAAATTGTCCATTTCTTAATTCCTAGACCCTCTGAATGTGTTACATAACAAAGCAAAGAAGAATTAAGATAGCAGATAGAACTGTGGTTGCTGATTTAAACACCAAGTTATCCTGGATTATTTGTGCAAATCCAATGTAATCTCAAGCGTTCTTAATGTTGAAAATGAGGCAGAAAATCCACTGTTATAGAGATGTGATATGACAAAGCTTTGAATGGCCACATGTGGTCTTCTGGGTAGAAGAGGGACATGAGAAAAAGAAAGCTGGTAGCCTCTAGAAATGGGAAAAGGAGAAAACAGAATATTCCCTGGAACCCTCGAATAGAATGCAGCCTCCACAATGTTTGACCCATTTCAGTGAGACCCATTTCAGGCTTCTGAACTTAGAAACTATGAGACTGTAAGTTTGTCTCATTCTAAATCACCATGTTTTTGATAATTTGTTACAGCAGCAACAGGAAACTAATATGCCTATGAAATCATCCAGTTATTCATCTACTCATTCAATTAATCTTGTATATTTCCTAAAAGCAAGATGCCAGCGCATTCCTCTCATCAGCGTGTGGCCATGGAACTGCATTTTTAAACGTTTTCTGTGTTCTTCTACTGGTATAATAGGAGTGATAAGATGAGAAAGAAATTTGCTTTTTTTCATAGATATTTTAGAAGAAAATTCTGCTTTCTATCAGCCTTTGCATCTCTCCTGTTTTGAGTATATATACTATGAGAACTCTCTTCCAATGCGTATGTATGCTATCTGCTGAACTTTGAATAAGGTATACATATTTTGAAATATAAAATATAAAGACGTGCATTTCAAATATTCTAACTTCTCATTCATCTGAGATCTTCACATTAGGCCATTCATTCATTTACATATCCATGCAGTGAATTCAAACCTTACCATGGTCTAGACTCGCTTTCATATACTTTAATGAGAAAGATTAAGAGAGAAAAAAAAATGTACAAAAACCTTACTTTTTCCCTATGGAATCTTCCAATCTAGTGGTGTGAGATATTCATACTTCCAAATATAAGTGCTTTGATGACCATGATATAACTCCATAATTTCTTATAAAGTACAGGGTACCCAGTAAGTACTTAATAGGAATGCACATTAATAAGTATATGTCATTTTAGGTATATAAAGCACAGCAGTAGTAACAATCAGTAATCTTAATACTTTGGCTATATATCAATCATTTGATTTAATATATTAAAGATTTTTGATTAGTACATGTGGCGTTTGACTTTGAGGTGTCAATTCCTACTTTTTGTGGTGTTGTGCTCTGAGTCCAGAGTAAATCAAAAGATCAACAGCTTAAAAATATATTTTGAGATTGGACTGAAGATATGTCAAGCAAGAAAGGAATGAATAAACTTTGGGAAGCACAAACTAGAGAGTGCCCTGCTACTTCGTCTTTTCTTTTTGAAAATAGAGCATCATATTCTAAATTGCATCATAGGTTTTCTGCTGCACTTCTATCTGGAAATTAATCAACTAATTATGGATAATTATGATTAATATCTGAATTCATTAGATTGAGGCATATTAATTGGAATTTGAAATATAGTCTGAGCTATCTTAAAATCCTTAAATCTAACTATCAGAGAATAATGGAAGCCTGATTGTTTCAAATTAGGAGAAAAAACCCACAAACCTTAAAATAACTTTGAAATGATACCACAGGTTTGTTAATTATTTTTTAGGAACTCATCACCCAGTTTGTAGAGAGATATTGGTACTCAGGTAGCCATTTTTCTAAGAGAGGGTACCAAACTTGTAGCTAGTGATGGGGCTTTCAAAGACTGCTTGATGCCTCCTTACCTTCATTCTTCATTTTCTCACTTTTACAGAATTATATTTGTAAAACACCTACAGTGATATTATTCTCATCTTTAAAACAAAACAGAACATTGGATCCTTTTCCAAACAAAAGAATGAGGTCCTAAGCACCTGGTGTGACATTGGAGGTTTCTGTATCCTTGTGTTTCCACTGTCTACAGAGAAAGCTGAAAGTCATTATGGTTTAATTTTCTCCTCATCTTCCAGATCTAATCAAAAACCACCCTGCTCTGGTATGTTTCTCTTCTAAACAATCTTAAACCCATTCCATTATCTCCTTCCTACTACCCTGTCCTCCCATGCCAGGCTTTTTCGTCTCTTTCCTGTATTATACAATCATCTTTTTGATGTCAGTCTTATTATACCAATTAATACTTCGTGCTGAACCTCAACATTCCACAGGAAGCCTAATAATCAGCCTCTGTCTAAGATTAAATAGACCAAGCTTCCAAGTAAGGCACACAAAACCCTTCATGATCTGGCCCTGTGAATTTCCCTAGCTGGCTGCACTGTCTGTTCAGTGTACGCTCCAGAAATTATGAGTAGTTCCCTTCAAGAACACTGTGCTATTTTATGTCTCTGTTCCTTTGCCCACCTTGAACTTTGTCTAAAATGGCTTCCTACCTTGGCCTCCACATTTTACCCACTTCCAGAATCATTTCATTTAGGAAGCCTTTTTGATATACCTCAGGCTGGATCAGAATTCTCGGAATACATTGCGTATGTCTATCAAAGCACATGTTGCATCATATTAATCTCTTCTCTTTCCATGTCTCTCTCATCCACTGACATTTGAGATCCAAGTGACAAGCAATATGCCAATCACCTTTGCATCTCTAATGCTTGATGCAGCTTGTGAACATTGAGATGCTCAGATTCTTGGGAACTGACACAAATTATGCAAGCTAATTTACTTTCAATTTCTACCACTTTCTCCACTTTTCTTATGGCCTAGTCCTCTGAACCACAAACAAATTTGTTGTCCATTTATCTACCCATTTATGTATCCATCCATCCTCTGTTCATCCACTCATTAATGGGTAGTCACATACATACAGGCACTGATGTAGTTACTGAGGTTTTTGTATTTTCTACTTAGGAAGCAAATAGGTAAATTATCCAATCTTATTGCTATCTTGATTTTTGACGGACTATTTTCACCCTTCTCTATTCTTGAGTGAGTTTTACTGAATTACAGTATACTTGTTGCTACTGAAGCACAGTATAGCTATCTATGAGATTCTTTTTATAGCTTAACCTTGTGGACCAGATAATGGTTTTATAGATTCATTCATTCATTCACTCATTCATTCCTGGGGGAATGACACTCGATGGACAGTTGCCCATTTTTTTCCAGCATAGAATTTGGTGATGTAATTGAAAGCTTACAGAAAATAATATATAAATCATGGTTAGTCACATAAATGCCTGTCTCCTGAATAGATTATAGACTCCTTTAAGGTAAACCTCATGCTCCCCAAACTCAGTGTCTGATAATAGTTTTTATTCAGTAAATGCTTGCTAAATGATAAACTATGATTTTTAGTGGAAATAGGAAATAGGCTTCCTGGGGTAAGGGGAATAACGGCATTTCCCTTTTTAAGAAAACCCAGTAAGTCATCAGAGTGAAAAATTATTTGCTAAGTAGATGAATCAAACAGGAATTATTTAATTCAGAATGGGATTTCTTTACATAATGGGGTATCTTTTCGTGAACGTAAATGATGCTGTTTACAAGAGTTACATTTTGTTTTTTCAAAAGCACTTTCTGTTGTTCAAAGTGAGGCAAACATATTTTACTATACAATTCTGGGCATTTTCACTTTGGTTATTCCATATTGCTGATTGCCCTTTGAGTGTATTCTCATCTGATCTGATAAAGTCTAGGTCACCCAGGTGGGTGACCAAAACCTCCAGATCCACCCCATCCTGGAATGTCTTTATTCCTTTCATGTTCATTTGTTCTGTGACCTTCTCCACTGGATCAATATTACCTAAGCGACTACACTTGTAATATTATTGGTCAATCATCATTTTGACACACATTGTGCCTGCCTCACAATTTTGCTCTATAAAACTTCCCCTGAAAAGTGAGCTCGTTGGCAACCCACTCGGGTCCCCTCCTGTCTCTCAGGAGCTCTCTTTCTCTCAATAAATTTCCTACTCTTAAAAAAAAAAAATGAGTGTATTACCTCTTTCTTTGGCTGCCAAATGCATGTAGGCTTGTTCCATGAACTTACAAATGATGTTCAAAGACACATAAACACAATGTGCTTAATAAAGCCATCTTTAAATAGTGAAGCTTTCTCAATCCAATGGAAGGATCTGTGTTGACTTTTGGGTTTATTATCAGGTAAGGGAAAAGCATATTTTAAAATAACTTCTCTGTTTGTCTGAAGATATATAAGTAAAGCCATTACACTATGAACATCAAGGGCAGGCACCTAAAGACAAAATTGTTTACAGAATAACAATTTTCAGTTGATGACTGCTAAAGATTATTTCTCAGGAAAAAGCGATGATGAAATACCAGGTAGGGCAACAGTGGTACATTAAATAAATCCCTAATGTTAGTTCTCTGCATATCAACTAAATTAGTTGGCTGAATTGGTGTTTATTAATTTTTTCATCTATATGACAACAAGTGAATACTGGTTTGACTGGAACTTTGACTTTTTGTTGTGAGCTGATTCTGGACTGGGAAGTCCAGGATTGACTTGGTGAAATGCAGGTCACACGACAGAAGGCTGTGTCTGTCCCCAGGCAGGCAGGCTGCCCTGGCGAGCCAATAGATTATTTCAGAAGTAACAGTTTTGGGCTGGGGACTAAGCTCAGTGGTTAGGCCCTGAGTTCAATCCCCAACACCAAAAAAACCCCAAACAAAACAAGACTTAACAGTTTTATTCAAAGTAGACAGTCTTAGCCTCCCCTTTACTCTTCAAAAAATTAAAGTTCAATACTTAGTATTAAAATGTACTTTACAGGTGAACAACAAAACTGTATGTATTTGTTTTCATAAAAATTAAAAGGACATACTGCAGCATAGGTGGCCGAATAGGATGCTGGTGTTAACAGCCTAACAGGGAGGTACGTTTTAGCTCGCTGACCATTACCCAGAGTAACTTACGATCTGACACAGCAATTACAATAAAAGCAGTCTAAATTTTCAAATTCACTGCATAGCTCATTCATCATGAAAAATGCCCTTTACCTTTCAAACTCTGAGGCTGATCAAAGAATAATTTTCTTTTGTTCTTATTACACACTATATTTTGTGGCTTATTCTTGAATAACGATGTTAATAATTCAGTTTTCAGTCCTGTCAATTGTAACAGATTTTGACTTGTCAAGAATATATAAAATTAAAAGTTACGACTACAGAACCTTCATTTCTTTAGAACTTATGGGCATAAATGATATAAATCCACTTTCTTCAATCTATTTGTAATGTGTCTAATATTTTCATAACTATATCACTTTATCTCTGCTTTAACTCTTTGGCGGTAATATTAGGAAATACGACCTCTATGTCGAGGTATTTTATATTCTCTTTTCCACTTATGTAGAAGCAGAAAATGGGCTAGTTTGAAAATCTCATACTTTTTATCAACTGAATACTTTTTTGAGAATTTTCATTTACCATTGTTATTTGGATAACATTATTTAAACATCAAACTGGAAATTTGATGTTTGGCTTTATTCGTAGAGGAAATTATTTTCTCATCTTCGATAATCTTTTGCTTAGACTTATATATTGCCAAATCTTTCTCCTTCATATCTCACTTAGCAGAGTGCACGTACTTTTAAAAGCTTTTGTTTATCATTTATACTACTCTTTTAATCCTGCTATAAACCAAACACTCTTTAAATCTCTGCCTTACCAACCATTTCCTGGAGCTTTTCAACAAATTCACAATTAATGAAGGATGAGTTTCTTTTATGGTTGCATATGTTTTTGTGTCCTTCAATACAATTCAGTTCAGTTCAACATGTATTTATTAACTTTTCCTATAATACATTTTTTTAAAACTTGCATTATTTTTTTTGAAGATTGCAGGGCTGAGGAGTTCAATTTTAGACTATTTTTAATGCATTCCCAATGTTGAAACATTTAACCCTAGCAACAAATTGACCAATTTAGAGATTTAATGGATGTTGCTTAGGCATTCTATAAGCGGTGGCAACAATTATTAGGTCTCAGAGTAATTGTGAGACTAAAATGTATAATTTCTTGCTTTTAAGTGGGTTATTAAATTTTTGCTATACTGAACATCATAAGATAGATAGATAAATAGAGGTGTATAGATATATCCAAATTTCTTATCTACAGTTTTATTGTACTTAATTTGTGATAAGACAATCTGGTAGATATATTACCAATATAGATCTACTCAAATTTTCAATAGCTCCCTATGCTAGGTAGTATCAATACTATGCCTTCATTCCATTTTTAAACAAGCGGTCTGAATGAGAAAAAGATTAAATGACTTGAAGTTTATATAGTTAAAAGGCAATAAAGGTAGGATTCAATCTTGGGCTGCTGCTTCAAAGTTTAAGTTCTTAACCCTCATACTACACCTTATTTCAAGAAATATGACTCTTTTTAAAGGTAAGAGCTGTATTTTGTTTGTTTTTAGACAGCTGATTTTTTTTTTATATGAGCCACTACAGAAACAGATGGCCTGCTCAAAAGGAATCTGGTTATATTTATCATAGAAACCACACTCAGCAGAAATGATGTTAATAAATGCCACCTGACATCCCTTTAAAATTGTTTTGCATGCCATTCTTCTTTATTTGAGTAGATAAGGAAGGCAGTCTACCCTTTTAATATAGGAGGACCTCATCCAATAATTAGGTCGATGGCCAGAGAGGGACAGTAAGCTTTTATGGAATCTTTCTTCTAGACACTAGGTGACATTTGTGGAAGTTAATTGATATCCACTTTAAAACTGATGGAGAAAAGATGACCAAAATGATTACTAATAAATTAACCCTAAATTCTCATATAAACCTGAGGTGAAATTACTTGGTGGAGGCTGTGGACATGCATGAGAATCAATTCTTTAAAAGTTTAAGTTCGAAGAAAAATTAGATTCAAATAAGTAATCGTTCTTATTGTATTAATATGATGCTCAAACTTGAAGAACTCTTAACCTCATCTATAAAACGAGAAACTGTTACTCATAAGCATGTAACTTACACTTCATATGCATCAACTATAAAATAATTTAAGACAGACTATTCAAACGCGCTCCTTTTTGAGAGGTTATGAAAGTGTATTCTATAATTTGACCAGAAAGTGTTATGAGATTCTTTAAATACATAATCATAGACTTGCTCACACTTGTTTCATTTTGGGGGTGGGGGCAATTCATAATCATCTAAAGCAATTTAAAGCATTTTTGATTGATTACAATTTGAGATAGAATTTTTTTTTCATTTCTAAAATACTCAGTTTCTCAGATCAGCAAATCTTGTTTTAGACTAAATTTCATGCCATTTCTGGAATGAGAGGAGAAACAACTATTTAACTAACTTATACCTCTTTATGAGTAGGCAGCATCAACAAATCCTTTAACTCAGCAGTTACAAGAAATCCCTATGAACTTTTCAAAGCTAAATCACTTAGCAGTTCCACTTTCTTCTTTAAATAGCCAGCAGTCAACATTCAAAATGAACTGCTGAATTCCTACAGAAAAAGATAAAAGTTGTTTCTAATATCAATGGCCTTTATCTCAATTCTGTGTCACTCAAAAATGTTCACGGTTGAAAACAACTCTTAAAAACACACTTATAGCAATGGCCTCTCTTTTCAAACTGAGTATTTGAGGTTGAATTAGCAACAATCTGAAAATAAAACCCAACAACTGAAAACAAGTCCTTGGACTTGACAGTTTCAAGAGACCAAAATCTCCCACTGTAATATAACAAGAATGGAAGTATCGGTTTTCCCCCAGTTATTTTTTCCTTTTGGAAGCGCTAAATGCCTCCCTGCTTTGTAATGATTTTACAATAATGTAATAGCAAGCCAAAGTAAATAGTTTTTTAATAGCTACTCAGAAAACCTTGTAAGCCCTCGACAGCTCTGTTTGGAAAGGTATTGAAGAAGCTAATCACCTTGCAACTGTTCTACAACGTGACACATATTTACTTCACGAGCCCTACGGAAGGAAGCAAAAGATGTCAACCTCTAACCAGGGTCATATCAGGAGCAGGTCACAACCCAAAGGGAGGACAGACCACAGAGAGACAAGGACAAGCAACAGACACACAAGCAGCGCCTTAAGCACGAGGCCCCGAAGCAACTCGGGTTGTTTCTATGACGTGTGAAGTCTTGTTTCATAGAAAAGTACCCAGACATACTTTGCAAATGTATGTGGATACTGACCTGGACTTGTGACAGGACTAGAGGTAGTAGGTTCAATAATTTCTACAAAAAGGGAAAAGGAAAGAAAAGAAAAACATTTTGTGTATTAATCATACATAAAAGACAAACACTCATGAAGACAATCAACAGTCATGCAACATATACACAGGAGGTATTTGATTTGAAGATGTCCCTGACCATGGAAACAATTGGCTGGAATCCAATTTTATAACTTACACAACATCCCGCCACTGTTTTTGAAATTAGGTCATTGTTTATATTGAGGTCACACTGGGAGTCGTTTCCATATTCTAATTTATAGCATCATGTTAGGCTGTGCTAAGGTTGGCGACCTGCCCGTGGGGGGCTCAGGTAGCAGTTTACAAGGTCTCCTTCTAGGAAAACACTAAAATGTAGAATTCCTTCTTCTCAGAGAGCTGACGCCAGTTCCTATAAAGTCATTCCATCAAGAGTTGCCTCTTACTGTGTACTAAAAGTAAGTATTATGAGTAGAATAATTCAGATGATCCCAAAATGTCTTTGTAAGATAAAATCTCATAGTATACAAACATAGCTAAAGAACCTGAACACCTGGCAGAATGGGTATATCTGTTTTATATTTCTGAGTAAGCAAGTAACCATATACACAGATATCCCTGTACACACGGTGCACACACGGAGAAACACTGACACATTTTGAATTACCTGGAATATATGCGAATGGCTATGGAGCATTTGCCACTATATCACATGTATAGTTAGAAGGTAGCAGTACCTTTGGCTTGCCGATGTCAGATTACAGTAAGTATCTACCAAATAAGTTCTATGGCATTTTAAATCACTTATGTATTGTTTAAAATTTCCATTTTAAAATTGTTTTAAAAGAAGTCTTTTCAAGTGGCAAAGGATGGTTGTAATAAAAATAGGAGGAACAGAAAGATGGTTGGCAATAATAAAGGATACAAACTATTTTGAATGATGGAGAATGCAAATATTAAGAGGATACTACAAAAAATACTACATCTTGGAGGAATTCTAATAATCTAGTCGTATTTGCTTACTGTGATAGAACACTTTTATTAACTAGGTTCTAGCACAGTGAGAAAACAACTCCATTCTTAGAAGGAAACACAGTGAGCACGAGTGTGAGAGGTGAAACATGCTAGATCGTGTCTCGGGCGCTTCCTGTACTTGGCTCTGTTCTCCCGTGACCGACAAGAGATGCGGCAAACAAACAGAAAAGCCTTTCTTTTAAGTTAGTTACGTGTTTCTTTATTTAACTGGCACCTCTCTGGGATTCTTTCACTGATAAAGCAAAGGCCATCACTGATTCCACCTACTAGCGTCTTCGCATCCCTCTCGTTAGTCTAGTTCGACTACCATTTTCAGCAATAAACCATTATGGCGGGAGTTATGAAGCCAACAGCCAACAAACCAGTTTTGGAAGCCGATTATTTGAGGGACTGAAGTCGTTATCAGTCCCACTGTGCAGGGCTGATTTCGTGAGCTCTGGGCTCTTTCCTGAATGTTCTGGGCTGATGAATCACGCATGATATTTAGCTCACAAGAATCATGGCTGAGCTTATAATAGATTTGGAACTTGAGAATACACTTTTGAACAGAGACATTCCCAAATAACACAAACAATCAGAAAACAAGCTCTAATTAAAGTTCAAAATTTTAGTCATACATCAGACAGTTGGGATTTTGTATTATTGAGAAATTCTAAAATGTAAGAACATTCAATAATTTTATCAAAATTACCTTATAACAAGTTAACAAAATTTTTGATTAAAAAATTAAAAAAAAAGAAATAGTGCTGTAATGGATACTGCTTTTTTGGTGGGCTGGCAATAAGAAAACAAATATTTTTATGACTGTTATGTTTGTATATTTAAAAGATGATCCTTCAAAAGAATGTAAACATTAGTTTAAAGCTATATAATAAATTCATTAATATAAATTTAGAGAATGTACTCCTAAAATTTTCTTGTAAAATTCAAAAGAGAAATGAAAGTACAGAATGGCTTTAAAAGAAGCTTCACTGGAATATTTATTCATGGCAAAGCTGAATCCAGTGGGACGGTGAAGTGGGTTTTTGATACTCAATAATTTGGACATCTAAACTTCAATTTCTGTTTGCCTTGCATTGTTTTGAACGCCAAATGTTGATCTGAGAGTTCACTGAGAAAGATGGGTGACATTCACCTACAACTTCATCTCAATGAAAGGAGGGAGAAACAAAGAACTATTCCACCGAACCAAGCTCCTCATTGTGCTTGCTTATGTAGAGCTAAATTGTTTATGTAAAGCCACATTGTCTCACAGAAAGGCTTTTTAAAAGAATACAGGAATTTAGTGCATGAAAAATTGTGTTGCAGTGCAGGCAAGATCCCCTCCATAGTTTTAGCTTCACACAATACAAGTTTTTCTTTTCCCACAAAAGACCAAGATAAAGTAAACTCTCTCATGAGGTAATTTTTATGCAAAACGGAAGTTGGCAACAGAAGCTAGTTGAGTTGGAGATTGTATGACTGTGGGTCACACATATGGCCGGATGGGTAGAAAGCAGACAAGAAACCATGGTGAGATCTAAGCATTGAGGATGGAGAAGCTGGTGTTGAAGTTTGTGAACAAGAATCAGCTACATGTCTTGACTGGAGATAGCTTGGTGGGTTAGAAGGCACCCATATAAAAGTAGGATTGGATCTCACACCTGCCAATGCTCGGCAAGTTAAGGGAAGTCTCCAAGCCCAGCTGTCAGTTACCAAATTGAGCTAAAACCTTCTCCTTTGTAATGCTGTTGGGAAGATTAAAGATCCTCTACATAAACAAGCAAGTGAGTAAGTAACAATACTAGTTTATATTGCTACTTGTGGTGGGGATGTAAGAAATGCATGCAAATCAATTAAGGAAAAATTAAGCAGAGTTTTAGAAATCAGGGAGTGTTTAACTTTACCAAATAGAAACATAAATGGAGACCACTTTGAAGAGTTAAAACTATGTAAATAAAAGAAATTCCACTTAGAGGGTAAATGCTAACTTCTTCAGTTAATACAGAGAGTATTTTGATTTAGGATGATAATTTGTAAGTCATATTTGGTATTGCAAGATAACTAGAGAATTCAGGGTATTTTCAAGAGTTCTAATTGAGGTAAAAGTTTATAAAATTATAAATCAAGATCTAGCACTTTTTATGGGCAAATGTACTTTAATCTTAAATTTTGACTTTTGTGTACATTGAAAGCATAAATTTTAATGCATGAAAGAAATTTTTAAAATTAAACTTTTATTCTTATATCATTATATAAATCAGATTGGTTCCATTAATTCAAGATTACCAGGCTATTTTTTAGAAAAGAAAATAATGATATTTTATGACTTTGAAAATCTAGTCTGGGTACTATTTGGAAAAGATTAGGTCTAATAGATCTGTTCTGGATTTCCTTGTATTCTTCAGCAGGCATTATAACAGTAATGACTGTTATTATATTAGTTACAATTGGAGAAATGAGTAAGTTTTTACTCTGTACCAAAAAGAGATTTGAATGTTTTACAAATATTAATTCATTCCATCCTCACAACAGTTTTCTGAATTCGATATTATTATTATTAATTCTCCTTTTACAGCTGAGAGAATGAAGCACAGAGAGGTTAAATATGATATTCATAGTCACACAGCTAAGAAGGGATCCACATGGGAGAAACACAGTATCCCAACATCCTGTTCCCTCGCCTTCCAGAAGAAATGCTCTCTCCACTTTCATTATATCTATAATTACTTAGATGGAAGATTTCAAAACAAGAAGTCTCAGAATTATTCACTACAGCTCGCTTTCCCATGAATTTCCACTCCAGCAGGCTTGGCCTTTCTGTGGGAGGTGTCTAGGGAGCGAATGACAGGGAAACTCAGTGTCAAGGCCTGGAGGCTCCTAGGATGGACTTTGCATTGGGAAAAAAGATTTACGCACCATTTTCCAACCCTGTTCTGGCATTGGGAGCCAACACTAAATATAGTCATCTGCGTCTGTGTAAGTTTTGGTGCAATAGACGGACAAGTCTTCAGATGGTCCAGAGAATACTATTATAAGACAATTACACAACTAAATAAGAATCTTGAACTTGTAAACCTCCACTTTGCCAACACTGTCGCTTAGAGAGATTGCTTAGCTTTCAAGAATGTCCTTGTTTTTATAGGGATCAGATTTGAGCTGCTCTTCTGCTTAGTAATCAACTTGTAAGCAGTGAAATATTCTTCATGAGCTTCCAAGTGGGCTCTCTGATGAGCATTGGTGAGTCTCAGCGAGTCTTATGTGTCTCGGAGCGAGCACTCTGGGGTTAATGGCGGAATATATCATTGCCAGCTACCACACGGCTACGGGGAATGGCTTGAGCCAAGCAACGGTTTTAACTGTACATAGAACAGGGGTGAGGGGAGGTTCACCAAGACAGACATTTTCAACAGTTATGTGGAAAAATGAGGGATCATGTAAAACAAGATTTTTTGTCTTTTGTGAATGATATTTTGTTCAAGACAAGAAGAAATTCTGCTAAAATGAGGTATTGAGGAAACTTATAGAAAGCAACCTAAGAATCACTGGTAGTGGCCCCTTGTACAGACTACATGAATTATTGTTTCATAACTGTACATACATAACACGGTACTAGAACTGTCCAGTATCAAATCTTTTCTTTGTAATTTGGAAGACCACATTTGATTTCTAGGTTGTTGTTTTATCCTTACATTATTGTGTGAGTTACCTTTTCGACAGCTGAGAGATAGCATAATTGTGTTATAGAGACACAGTAGAAATCAGTTCTTTCGGTTGCCATGGTTTCACTGAAAGCTCTGACTGCTGATCATTTCTGAGTGGAGGCAGAGTCCTTTCTACAGAAGAATTAAGAGGTTGCTGCTCTGGAATAAGCAAGGTTAGTGCTGAGGCAGCCATACAAGGCAGACAGTGAGCTACGCTGGATACGAAAGAAAAAAACTAAACAAAGCCAAACCAACATAAAACCAAAGTGACCCTTCTTTTCCCTTTGTGTAGAAGCCCATAAAGTGTTTATCAGGCCTCTTAGAGCACCGGAATAGCAGAGACTTTGTGCATAAAGTACAATTTAGCCACTACTACACTTTTTCCTCCAGAGAGGAAGTGCAGGCCTCTGGACACGCAAGTGTTTGTAGTGGGTCCGAGAGACTTCAGGGCCTCACTTTCCAATCCAGAGAGCCCTCGCCCGGCAGTCACAAGACTTAGGGGCTGTCACACTTGGAAGCCTTGAGTGTGTGACTGTAATGCAGGCTCTGGATTTCACTTTTCTGATGTATTATTAAGAGGTATAAGCTAGCCCATGTACTTCTCTGGATTGTCTTTTTTCCATCCTATGGACGTTGTTTAATTTAGCATAGTGATTAATAATAGAGATTGAGAGGGAAACTTAGAATCAAATCCTGGCTCCAATATTTAAAAACTACTCATCCTGTCTAAATCTGTGCATTAATATATGGGAATAATGATGATATCTAATATTCAGTATTATAGTAAGAGTAAATAAGGTAAAATGCATACAGGTTACTTAGCAAAACACCTATGTTGGGTAAATGCTCTTGCCTCTATAAATGCTAGTTTATTTTTTAATTGAAGTTATGATGAATGGCTTTAAACCTATTTAAATAACTATCAACACTTTATGTTGTTATAAGTGACTATAAGTTACCTTAAAAATTAACCTTAAAAGTAATTTTTTCCGTAAGAAAATACTTTCTATTAATGACGAGAATAGAAAACTACTTCCAAATATTTACTAAGGACAACCTCCAGGCTAATATTAGCTTATCTGGACCACACAATTTCCACTGTAACTTTATGAATGCTTGAGCTATTCTACATTTATTTATTTCGTATAAGCTTTTGTGCATATATGCTACAGGTGTTTTGTAATGCGTATGTGATACAATAAAGGAAGAGTCACAGAGGGACAAGAATTAGAATGTTACTATAAGTATTTTTGTACATCTATATCTCCAGTATCCATTTTGAAGAAAAAGCCTTATGTTAATACTAAGGAAGGATATATATATATATATATATTACATTCCTGGTAAGTGTCCTAGGAATGTAAATATTGCCACACTTAATCTTTGTCGAAATTACTTTTTTGAATGTGAAAACGTCTTCTCAGTTAACAAGATCCAGTTCTGCTTTGAGAGAGAAAAATGTTTTCTGTAGTAACAAATGGGCAGTGATTTAAAATGGTACATTGAAATGTTATAAAATAAACTTCTGGACTTGCATTCAAAGTTGCTGAAGTATATTCCCCTATGGGTATAATTTGAGGGGATGATTTTGAAAGAATTTTGGTCCATGCTCTGAATTATAACAAATTGAAATGTTTGCTTCAGAGTTCTAAGTAAACCATCAACTTTCGGCAAATATAACAGTGATCCAAAAGCCACTGGGGTACTCTGGGTTTTAGTGACCATTTCACACAGCATTCTGAAGCCAAGATTGTTTGGCGTCCAGCCTATACAGACCATCATCTCTAGAGAACATCTGATGAGATTGTTGTTTCTGAAACACATTTCTCAAAGCTGCAGAAGAACAAAGGCCTCAGGTTTCAGCAGACACGTGGCTTTCTTCCTAATAACAATCTGAATGTTAAAAAAAAATAGGGGAAATGTTTTCCGTGATATAACGCAAATCCAAAAGAGAAATATGACCACTTGTATTTATAAAACCACTGATACATTTACAAAGTCCATCGAATGGATGTCATATAAAGAAATGCAAGGTGTAGACATTTAGTAATTAATAGTTGGACTGTTTTTATTCTCTTAAACTTACAAAATCATTATTATTTCCACAGACTAAATCACAACCTGTTAGTTCTTTCACACAGAGTGTGAAATTCTTCCACATTTGAGACTACAGAGAGGAAGCGCTTTCATTTATTGTCTCTTTATCTTGGCTGGATTTTTAAGAGATCTTCAGGAAACTGGCAACGGCTGGATGAGTGGAGACGCCCATACCGCTGGATAAGCACATTGCCCATTAGTCTGACACACTGGGGCAAAGGGCCCTGACAAACTCAAACCTGCACCCCTACTAAACTCAGTCACACGGGGTATGTCATTAATACGGCTGGAGTCAGGCAGACCCGACTTTCCCGTCTCTGGCCTATAAGAGCTGTGAGTGATGTCCCTTGCAGGACACTGATCGCAGGTAAGGGGTTTTTGAAGACGAGTAACAAGCAAGAGGACCTGGCAGAGTGACTCAGTGGTCCTGATAGCAAGGGACCAACATTTTCTGTTTCCTTTGCAATCTAGATCTAGCCATCTTACAGGTCTATTTGGGTAGTATATTGTAAATGGTCAGGTAACAAAGAAGTTGAAAACTAACAATAAAACAAAGGAACTTGAGGATGGCGATACAGGCCCCGGAATATTGGCTTTCCGTGGTGGAGACATGGGGAGCCAGTCCGCCCATCGGCCGGTGTGGGATGGCGCGCAACAGCAAACCCTCCCTGTCTGTCTGTCTCGTCTCCGTTCCTCCCTTCTCTCTCTCTCTCTCTCTCTCTCTCTCTCTCTCTCTCTCACACACACACACACACATACACACACGCACACACACACACAACACTATGAGACATCGGTGACAAGTGTGGAAGGGCGCGGAAGGGAACTGCGATCACGCGTCACTTCCCCGAGCGGGGAGAGTGTAGACAGGCTCAGCAGGCGCCCAGAGACAAAGCAGCTTTGGGCGAAACCGATAGTAGCAGGGAAGGAGGCCTGCCAAGGGGCCGCTCCGCCAAGCAGAGACACCAAAGACCAAGCGCGAGGCTGCGAGAATATGTTCCTGTAGCAGAGGTGCCTGGTCATTGACACACGATCAAATCAGATTATTCTGGAGTTTTTAATACATCCTTTCCACACATCTTTTTTGTTTTATTGTTTTTTTGGTTTTTTTTTTTTGGGTTTTTTTTGTGGGGGCAGGGGTAGTGTTCGGGATTCAACTCAGGGCCTTGCGCTTGCTGGGCAAGCACTCTACCACTTGAGCTAAGCCCCCAACACCCCTGTTTTTTTGTTCTTTGAGACAGAGTCTCGCTAGTTCAGGCTGGCCTTGAACTCACCATGCAGCCCAGGCTGGCCTTGAACTCATGGTGAACCTCCTGCCTCAGCTTCCCGAGTGCTGGAATTACAGGTGTGTGCCACCACATCTGGCTTCGACAATCCTTTCAAGTGTATTCCATTTTCCTGACAGTATGCTAGGAGCTGGTGAGTCTGTGGTAAATCAGACTAATTTTCTTCTCCATAAATTACACTGAAAGGGAGACTGGCAATAAATGAGAACAACAAACGCATTATATTATTGACTCTATGGTAAGAAAAGTGGTGCAGAGGACTTTGGGAGCTTGTAGGGGACAAGGCATTCGGGACAGCCATTCTGAGACACTAAAATTTAGTTTCTGCATTTGAATCATGTGCTGTGTCCGAGCTGGTGAGAGACAACAGAAGGGAAATCGGATGGATTCATCGCTGGCACCAACAGGTCGAGGAGTTTGGCCAGTGCTAGGTTCTGATAGCAGTGAGCTAGCAAGGCAATGATTCTGGCTAGAAAGAGAGAGCAGTATAGCCTGAAGTATGTTAGAGAGCATTCTGATCCAAAGTTCATCTTACGGTTGAAGAAAATGAGGGCCTGTTACAGTTGAGACCTAAACCTTCTCTCAGAAGTCCCACGTATGTGGAAAGTGATGGCATCACAGGGGCGCTCAAAGAGGGGTTCAATTAGCTGATAAGTTCAGCAGTTGAATGGCTGTGAGGAGCTGGGCCCTGGCTGGAGATCGGCTGGAGAAGTGTGTTCTTGCCTTCAGCTCCTCCCTTCTCTCTCTGCTTCCTGGCTGCTGTGTGCTGAACAGCTTTCCTCTGCCCAGGCCCCTCCACCATGCTGTTTCTGCCTTGCAACTGGACCACCGTGCACTGGAACCACGGGCCAAAATCAACCTCTCCTTTTTAAAACCGTGGCTGTCATGCATTGTGTCCCAGGAATGAGAAAGCTAAGACAGACAAATACAGCAACGAATCCAAGTATCTAAGTCATACAGACAGTAAACTGGAGGAACTGGAATTAATATAGCGACAATGAAGGGGAAGCAGAAAACCTTTGCAAGGTTCTACCTCAATAATCTTACTCTAAATACAACAAAGCAAGTGGAGCCAAGTCTCCTTAGTAAAGTGCCCACTGGGGCAAGTGGTACCTTAATTTCACTCCTCCGGTACCCTTGTCTCTCAGCGTTTCATGATGCAAGGAGAGCAAGTAACTGAAGATCAAGGACGCCACAAGCAAACTTTCTTGGTGCCACAGTCTGATCTACCAATTCTGTAACACATTTAACTGCGAAAAAAATTTGCCAGTCTCCCTGACAGCACCTAGACAAGTGTGAATGTGTATGAGCATCTGTATTGGAAAGTGATCGTATACATAATTTGTGTGTGTGAGATATGGTATGCATGGTGGCATGATGAACTCTTTCGGTTATTTATTTCCTCTCTCACTAGAGTGTAGCCTTCATAAAGTCAGGAACTTTATCCATGTTTCCTATTGCATCCTCAGTGCCTAAAATACATTTGTCACACAGTAGGTACTCACTAATTATTTACTAGATGAAGGAAGCAACAAGGCAGAATTGCATATGCATATTTGCAACCTGCTCATGTGGATACTTTGGTTTATACATACACGCACTTCACCTTAGTAATCTAGAGGGTGAAGAGCTGTGGGGACACAGGTCAATATCTTAAAGTTATTGTTCAAATCTGACCCCAAGATGATAGAATTTCTCTTACTGATTCCAAAAGAAAATTCTATCTCGGTCTGCATATAAAACTTTTTAAAAAGATAAGGCAGAATTAAAGCAGTTTCTACTATGCAAATTGAAATAGAAGCATCTGACCAAGATATTTGCCGCCTTGGCTATATCATAATTTTTCTGTTCTCTTGCAATTTAATTATAAAATGATTCATTATCGTACAGAAAAAAATAATGCAAAAGACCACAGTGATTGAACACAAATGTGTTCTAATTGCACAATCTACTGTACGTACATAGAAGTACTACATACGATTTCGGTTATGATTGATTTTAGAGAACAAAAGTTTTTCAATCTTAGCACGTCTAGACTTTGCCTGGTCTAGGTCTTCTAGATGTTAATTCCAAGACTTTTAATAGTCCCGGAAACAATTTATTCAAACAAGATAACAGGTATCATTGATTCTTGTACAAATTACATATTTCAGAGAAAAAATGTTGTTCTATGCACAGAAAAATTAAACCCATGCACCTACCTTGGAGGAAGTTTTTAGCCAATAAAATCATGTGAGATTTTTGATCTTATAAAAAATCAGAGCAGTTTTGTTTTTTTTTTTTTTGAACACTATTTGTTTTACTTCCTTTGTCCCTGCAGCTGGTTTCGTTTGGTGGGCGGGGGCGGGGGTGTGTGTGTGTGTGTGTGTGTGTTTGTGCGCGCGCGTGCTGGGGATTGCACTCAGGGTCTTGTGGTTGCAAGGCAAGCACGCTACCACTGAGCTAAATCCCCCCCCCAAGATGTTTTGACCAGGATACATCAAGGCGACTGTCAGGCATCAACCTTGTGTCTGCATTTTCTTGCCAAAGTTGGTAAATTCTCAGATTTCCTTCAACTTGTCATCTTCCTCTCTCCTCCCTCCCCTCCCCTCCCCTCTGCTTCCCTCCTCTCTTTTCCCTTCCTCTTCTCTTCCCATCTCATTTCTTCCTTTTCACCGCTTCTACCATTTGCTGAAATAGTATGTATTTTAAATGATATTTGCTTAACGTTAATTTTTCTGATTCATTTAAGTAGTATATATTTTTAATAACAAATTAACATTAGTTTTACACCAAAAGTATCTGAAGGCTATAGATGAAAGAAAATAAATCCATTCTAGAATCCATCAAATGTAAGCTTTGAAATATGTGCTGTCAAAGCACTCATGGCACACGGTAAATACTAAAAATTTTTATTATGTGAGTGAAAGACATGTACAATGTCATCTGTGTATGTGGGTGCATCTGTTTCTGTATGAATGCTTTGGCATGGACATTTGTACACATACATGTCTTGCACATTTGCTAGTGAAGTCATTTTGGTCCAGTTGCATATTCTTTGAGTCCCATTTTATCATCTGGAAAAATGGGAAAAGTAGGTAATACCTGTTTATTTTATCTCATAGTGGTGAAATTAGGTAAATCACATACCTTCTCTGAACTTCAGTTTACTCATCAGTAAAATGGAGAAAATAATAACTTGTCTTAAAAGATGTTAGTGAAAGTGAAATAATTTATATACAGATCTTAGTTAACATAGTTCTTGGTACATAACAGACATTTTGAAAGTTAGTCATTATTATTAATGTAATATAGGTTACGGGGATGTTGTGTATTAAGCATTTGCAATTATTGTTGTCTTCTGTCCAATGACACCCCAGAATGGAAGACTGTCAGGCAAGCAAGTGAGAGGCACCAGAGGAGCTACGGTTGGGAAGGCATCAATGAGAATAGCTTATGATTCCACTGGAATTCAATTTACTTTATTAGAACACAGCAGGGTATAGCGGGGAGAATGTTCACTTGGGAATCCATCTTGGTTCTTTGATTATTAATTATGCAGCCTTGGACAAGTTATCTTACCTCTCTAGGGCTCTTTCTGCATTCAAAAAGTGGAGCAGAAAATCAAGGGAGAGAAAATTACATGGCGGTTGCCACAACAGAATTTGGGATCAGAACCAAGATCAGGATTCTAGTTTCCTGGCTGCTGTGTCTGGCCTCCTAATTGAGTAGCTGATGAGCTACTAGTTTTGTCTAAAGCATTTCATTCATTAGTACATGCCACAAAGGTTATTACCTATTATATGCTGAGTGAGTGTTCATTGCCAGAAATATGATGATACGCAAAAACCAAATCTAAGTCCCCCCAGTGAAGACTTGGTCTAGCGGGGAGGAACGGTGCAGCCTCTGGGCACTGATGCTGGACTTGCAGATACTCAGTGGAGTTCGAAGCCTGATGACAAAGATCTATCTGTTTTTGAGCAGTCCACAGAAGGAATGATGTGCTTTTTGCTTGTTGGGTAGAGGCTACTTACCTACACTCCACATGTTTTAGAAGTTTTTCTGTGAGATTTGCTGGTTTCCACTGCAACTGCCAAATAGTTTTGAAGAAATTCTTTCCAGAACTTTCCTAGCCTAAAGGTAGACTCCTTTGGCAGCCGACGTCCTGTGTCAATTTCAGTGTGCGAATATACGTTTGAATTGCAGTTTGTGCATAGTCTACTGCCTGCGTTCTCTACTGTCCTTTCCCTGCCTCCCTCCCTCTCTGCCTGCCTGCCCGCCTGCCTGCCCTCATCTTGCTGTCTTTGTCTCCTTGTTTCTTTTTTTTTTTTTTTTTTTTTTTTTTTTTTTTTTTTTTTTTTTTTTTTTTTTTTTTTTTTTTTTTTTTTTTTTTTGGCACTGGGAATCGAACTCAGGTCCTTGTGCCTGCAAGGCAAGCACTTTAACCACTGAGTTAAATCCCCAGCCCTGTCTCCTTGTTTCTTCCTCTTGCCGTATTCTTATTTTTCCTTTTGTCTTTAACTGTATGTAGACTGTGGTGTTTCACAGACACGGTTCATTTCATGAAAAATCTCTCAATGTTTTCATTTCCTGTGGATCTGATATATGACATGGAGCAGAGCAGCCACAGCAGCTGCCTCTTTGGGAAGAACTGAGACCCGAGGTGGAGAGCGCGGGCTGTGTGTAGTGAGCAGCTCACTGCAGCACAACTTAGAGTTGAGAAGGACAGAAATTCTCTCTATGATTTCTTTCTCCCTCTTCCTCTCCTCCCTCCCCAGAGAGATTTGATTTTGATTTTGGCACCATCTACTCGCTACTACTGCTACTTCTACTATACTATTTCCCTATGAAATTATCAACCGAAATATATGATTTTCATGATGTACTTAAACCTGGAAATATTATGATTCTATGGTTCCAATGATTACATATCTAGAGAAGAATCTAGGTCTGATAAAAGAGGTGAACACCAAAAGGAAAAGCAATGTTTTATTTACAATTTCTTAAAATTGAAACAATAACTCTTCAGTCTCTAGTGTTTCTAATTACTAAGCTATTTAATCAGCATTTGGTCATAATTAGTATAATTAGTTTAACTGACCAAACCTTTTTAAAATCAAGAATTTTATGGCAGACATTTTTTCCCCCAAAATGCTCATTCTTTTGACAGATGGTAAACTAAAAATTTTACAATAAGGAGTAAAATCACTAGATTCACCTGTTGCTTAATAAATTCATCTATTCAAGAGTTGACTGAATTTCTATTATGTGCCAAGTATTATATCATGTGCTGGGGTACAATGGTGAACAGGACAGCATTTGCTATCAGAAGGATGCAGCCAAATAATTCAAATAAAAACTGACATATGATAACATTAAAACATTTATTCTGTCTAATAATAATGAAGGCAAATTGGATCTTAAAATTAGTGATAGTTAATTGAAAAATTGAGAAATTGAGTCCTCCTGTCTGTGCCACAGAAAGCAAGTGCCCTAGACAAAGTTCAAATCCAGAGTATCTGGACCGAGAGTCTGTACATTTAATACTTAAATCAGTGGTTCTTAGAAGGCACTGGGTGAGGAGTGGCCCTCAGTATAAAGAATAAAATAGAGCCCACAGGACTCGAAGGACAATATAGGTTAAGATCTGCATCACCCACTGTCAGTTATAGGAAGAGATGGCCTGTTGGTTAATGCCCTGGTAAACTATTTCTAGCTACTAGTTAGTTAGGCCAAAAGTTTAGATGGACAATAATGAAGTACAATATCCAGAGGGAGGCTGGCTAGTTGGTGTGACACTCTAATCACTGTTCAAATTGTTTTACTGTTTCAAACATATACTGAATATTTATTTTGACAAATAATCACCGATGGAGAGTTGTATCTACTAATTTCCTTTACTTCCAGAACATTTTGATGTTTCTGATCTTTTCATATAGCTCAAGTAGGAAGGAGGAAGCCCTTTAGAAATAGCTCTCAGGCTAATCCACGTTGGTTTGCACGCTCATAACACTGCCGAATGGAAGCAGCAGTCTCCTCCCTCGTTTGGTACTGCCCATCCAACTGGTTCATTTGTCAAGAGAAAGAGACAATAGACTGGGAAGTATCTGTTTGGGGATAATTAATTGGAAACGAGAGCACGTGGATTTTGCAATTTAACAAAGTCACTGGAGTGGAGAGGGAATAGGCTGCTTCTGCCACTCACAGTCTGCCTGCATCTTTCTGTTTGGGAAGAAGGTCTCCAGAAACTGGACTCCTAATTCTGCAGGGCTACTGTCCTTTGAAGAAAAATAGAAACAAAAGTAATCAGCCACTGAAGTAGAATATAAAGGGCAAGATGCCTAGAGATGTTCAATAATTGAAAAAATAAAGTTGAGAAGTTAATAAACAGAAAATTCTTGCATACTTGTGTGGTCCCGGACAGAAGCGGAGACTGCAGGCGCCTCTGAGAGCCAATCCAGCACAAGGTGGGGAGAGGGGAAGGGCACAACTTTGCCAGCTCGGCCCAGCCATGGCCCCTGAGTAGCTTTCTCCAAGGTGGCCTCCAGCGATCCTGGCAATCGCTCTGAACTGTGGAAAAGAGCCCCTCAGCGTCGCTTCCCTCCTGTGCGCCACCAACTGCTCAGGCCCTCTTCTCGTGGCTCGGGAGAAGTCGTGCTGTGAGCAGCTCCATGGAGAGGCCCACACGGCGACAGGCGCGACAGGCAGAAGTCTCCTACCAGCAACCACCCTGAGTGATCCTGGAAGCAAATCCTCCAGACGTGTCAGTCTCCAGATGGCTCCAGCTTCACACGGCACTGTGATTACAGCCTTGTAAGATGCCCAATCCAGAACCACCCGCTCTAGAGTGCTGACTCGCAGAAACAGAAGTAACACATGTTTGTCGTTTTAAGATGGAGCCATTTACTTTGCAACAAATCACAACGAATCCAGCTCAACACTTGTCTTCTGGAGGCGGCGCTGCTTCTGCAGCCTTTCCCAGGCTGACGGCTTTTCCGGGCAGCAGCGCTCTTGCTGCTTGGGGCGTAGCACTTCTCTGTGGCACCTTCAGGCACGCTGCCTCAAACCAAAGACTTGTATTCATGGATCGCTTAGAGGTTCCGTCCGGAGGCCGGACTGTGCCCTCCACATTTGTTTAACTTTCAGAAAAAAAGGACGTGAGATCCTTTGAGGGAGGGAGCAAGCTCCAATCTGGATTTGAGTTTAGCTTTTTTGTCTCTGTTTCAGACATCTTACATTCTTGGATATTTTTGACGTTTGAATCATGTGTCAAGTTGTTGATTCTAGTGATGGCAACACTTCCTGTCATATGCACAGCAGATTGTTACAACATGCCGGGGCTGTGGCGCTCCTTTCCATTCTGCTGTTCCAATTTTATTGTCACTTCAGAAATAAACTACAACATATAAAGGAGCCCCAAGAAGGCGGCTTTAAGAGCCCTGGGGTAGAGCTAAAAGCAGCTCCCTTGATTTTTTTGCTGGAGCCATCTGGTGCTTACATCAGCTACCACTTGTTTTCAAATATATATTATTTGCGACTTTGTAGAGCTGAATAACATGAGCCCCTTTGGTACAGCAAATATTGTCAACGTACAGTGATTTAAATAAAAGGAGCTAGTCATTTTATATGCGTCTATGTGGATAGAGGTTGAGGGCTTCACAGCCCTGGGAATCAGGGAATTCTTATGCTAAGAGAAGGGTCTAACACTTCATCTTTCCAGACGCCAGGGAAACAAGCTGAACCTCTGCAGAGAAACCACCCGTGTCTAGAGTCAAGACTAGCATGTACTGAGTGCTTACTGTGTCCTAAGCATTGTGCTAAACACTTCAAATGCTTTACAGACAATCCAAGTGTATACCCGAAGAAGTTAGACAATGCTGCAGTAATAGACGATGTTGTATTTGAGAGAGTTAACCTTACAAATGTTTATTTATTGCTATAATATATGCATATGTGCATAGCCCGTAGAGATCAGGCAGCCATCTTGTTCATGTGCCATATGGAAACAACAGACATTCCCCTCACTCGATTTGGGAGAGAGGGGAGAATGTTAAGCAATGGTTCCTTCACAGTTTGGTTTGAAAACGTGTCACTGGGCAAGACAAGTCACAGTATCTTGCCTAAAATTTACCCAAATGCCTGGGAAGGAAGGAGAACCTGAACTACATAAGCACTACAGCTAGGCGCGGTGGCACACGCCTGTCACTGCAGCACTTGGAAGGTTGAGAGAGGAGGATCACCATGAGTTCAAGGCCAGCCTGGACTGCATATGAGACCCCGTCTCAAAAAAAAAAAAAAAAAAAA